>LPNX010440221.1:23848-71406 GCA_001517045.1 Pseudotsuga menziesii
TGGTCATGGACAACAACTTGAAACTTTAGCTACCTCATGGGCTTGGTTATTAGAACTCCAATTCACCACTTTGGAGGATTGGTGAGTGAGAAACCCAACCAATTAAAATTGTTAATTAACAAAATTAACTGGAAGGGTAAAAAAACACTCGGTCAAGAAGACTTCTCTGATAATAAAGTCCATGGTGACATCCTTAGAGAAATGACCCATGTTGACATATAAAGTTATATTAATTATCCCACGCAGGGGAGCGGACATTTCGTGTACAAAGGGGGCATAATTGCCCCGCTGAGTGAAAAATCCCTAGGATTTTTCCATGGTGCAAATTGTACAATCTGTACATCTATAATGTACATGACATTGCCACCTAGTCGATATAGGTTGGAAACACCCCCTTTTTCAATTTCACTTTTGGCCTTCTCCATAAACCACATCATTTCACCTCACATCTGCATCCCATTGCTTTGAAGTTGGCCTAATTAGCTCTTGCACTCCCACTTTGTTGGATATGTGTCCTTGGGTTGCTATCTTGTAGTGAATCCATAGTATAAGACGCTTTCGAGTATATCCCTGTGGTTTGATTCTAATAGTTAAGAAGAACCATAATTGAACAATGCCTTCTCTTGAGATCCAAAAAAATACCTCGTAATAAAATGGTTAGTGGTTGGAGGGATAGGTAATCCAGGTTGAGACTATGTACGCTTGACTACTAGTAAGGAAAGCCCTATTTGCATTATGTGCTTTACAGAGGCAACTTTGTTGGGGCTATGGATGCATGATGGTAATGAAGCTAAGGTCATATCATCACTGGTATCCCAAAAGGTGTAAAACAAGGATTGATACCTTTCGATCCATTAATCCTATATAAAGAAAAGAAAAGAAAAGAAACAAAGGGAAATTTAACCGATGGGATCAAGGGACTTTGAATAGACACTTTTTGTTTCGTGCTATTGGCATGGATGGTTAAACCAAAACGGAACCTTTCTTCCTTCATTTCGAATCATTTAATCAATCAAGACCAATTCACTTGGCAACCATCTGAGTCATCCATTTCAACCCCGAGGAAGAACTAGTCTTTGTAAATGCTTTGATGCTAATATGATGAAGACATGTTCCTAAATCATTAACCCAATAAATCCATTTGAAGATATTTATGGGGCGTATTATCATGTTTTCTCATGATTGTGCTATGTGATAATCATGACTCATAACAAACAATTAGATGCATTACATTTATCACATATATTCTAAGTTACCAGGATGCAGGTACGGATTCACTGGATTTTTTAAACCCTAGGATCTGGAGACGGCGGGGAAACGACAAGTACAAATAAATATAAAAATATTTTTATAATAAATAAAAAAATAGAATGAAGAAACAAAACTATTTAGGAAACACAAATAGAACTATAAGTTATTGCCAAAAAAGAGAGTTCATGTACCATAACTGATAATTTGATAAGTTGTGATATCGATAATTTTAAAAACCATTTCAGCATGAACTTGAAACAGGCCATTATAGCATTTTTCTGAGCCATATCCACATGTCCCTATCAACAGGGAATAAAGTGGTTTTCTTGAATGCTATGGAAAGACCACAGAACAATGTAGGTGAAGTGAGCAACAACATAGTACATAAATATAGATTATCCCTTGACAACAGACCTTGACCATAAAGATATATCAAATAAAAACATTGAGAGCAGATATTGATATTGATATATCAGATTTCAAGAGCATATATTGAGATTAGGATAGATCAAACCTTGAGCTAGAATCAGGTTTAGATCAAACCTTGAGCTGGAATGAGGTTTATGCTTTTAGCTATTAGGTGTTTAGGGTTTTTTTAAGTTTTTCATTGAAACATAATTTTTTTGGGAAATCAATGGGTCATAGAAGCACTAGAAGTTGCAGGATTCGTTTGAAAATTTTAGAAATTGTTTGATTTTTCACAGGATCTATTTCATGGGACCAGCATACGTTTCCTTCTGTAGGGGATCCGTTTCCATGGTGCATCCGAGGCGGATCCGATCAAGATACATATCGGATCCGTGGATCTGCGGATCCTACACACTAGGGTGGTGGATTCAGTGACATAACATATATTGATCATACAAGATATACTCTACTATTAGTCCACATGGGACATCGCATTTTTAGTCATATAGGTACATCATCATGCCTCCTTCAAAGTTATATCGAGGTTTTAATGATATCATAGTCAACTTGACTAAGTTTAACTTGGTCAACCCAATAAGGAAACATGTCAGTGATAGGTTGCAGTATCAATCAACAGTGTTTGTAACTCCGCAAGTATATTTGATCCATTTCCTTTGGAGTTAATTAAAAACTTTCCTTAGTCTTAATTAAAAAGCCTAAGTTTGGTTTACATTAATTTCAGCAAAGCTACATAGACATTTTGTGGGTGATTTGAGCAGAGATATGGGCATATATGATCTTCAAAGGATGTTTGGAGTCTGGACTCATCATAAACAACTTCCTATTTTAGTTCACATGGCTACATGCATATTTGAATTAATGGCATTTAATTAAAAATTTCCCCTAAATTTTGATTTAAAAATGCCTTAGTTTTATCTGGTTAATAATTAAGCCACTACGAGAAATTCCAAATGATCATTTAGCAAGATCAGTCCCTTTTGGGGACTATGTGAAAATTTCCTAGTGGCTTTCGAATGTTCAATAAATCTTATTGATAACATGGCACGCTCATATACATCAATGTTTTAAAACTCGCCAGACTTGGACTCAGACTCGGTCGAGTTAACTGAGTCGAGCCTAGGATGAGTTGAGTCGACACATAAATCTGGTCGAGGGGCAAGTTACCGACTCAATCAATCGATTTACAAACTAAATCAGTCAAGTTATGAACTAACCAATTCACTCAGGCAAGCTAGGTACTGACTCGGGCGAGATACACAGTCCAACGTTTTTTTATGATCCATGACTCAGCACATAAACAATTTTTTTTTAATTTCTATCTAAATCATATCATAACCCTAACCCCATTCCCTTATATAACGATACCCCACCCCTCTCTAGTCGGCATCGTGACCATAATCAATCGTGACAGCATCAACAGAAAATCTAAAGCAGACAGTCGAAGTGATCAATTATCAATGGAGTCTAGACTAGGAAACAATGTCGAGTGAAGTGTGAATGATTGAATGCCCAGGCCCAGTCGTCAGTCAATAGTAGAGTGTGAACGTTGAAGTTGTTGTTGAACAGTGAACTATTAAATAGTCGAGTTTAAAGTTTGTAGAGAGGACTAGATCTAAACCAGCATAGATCTAAATCCTAGGCTCTATCAAGCACCGAGATGGATCAAAACTCTGGGGGTGCAAACCTCTTCTTAGGTATTCATTGATTTGATTTAAACCAAAAAACACATCTTTTTATTTAAGGTCCACATATAATATTTTATTATTAATATTTAATATTATTTATGACCGACATATAATATTTTTTATTATTTTTTATTTTGTTAGGAAGGAACATTGCATCATTTCCCTACACATGGTTTTAAAACCATATGCAAGGTCCTCGTACAACCATGGGTTGTTTAGGAGGCCTTGCACATGGTCTTAAAACTATTTGCAAGGCCCTCCTAAACCATGTACAATAAAACCATGGGTTGTTTAGGAGGCCTTGCACATGGTTGGGTTTAGGGTTTAGGACCATGTACGATAAAACCATGCGCTGTTTAGAATGTCTTGCGCATGGTTTTAAAACCATGTGCAAGGCCAACATTTTTTTGCGGATAATTCAATTTTGTGTTTTTTTCTTGACTCACATTTCTTTTTATAGATAATTAAATTTTTACTTTTTTATTGTTTTGTTAGGTAGGAAGATTACAACATCTCTCCCATATTAGATTGTTTTTATTTTGGCCTATTAGAAAATTTATTTCCCATAATATTCACTATCACTATTATTTTTTGCCGACATGTTACAAACGTACAAGATCTCTCCCATAATATTCACTATCACTATTATTTTTTTGCCGATATGTTACAAACATTGGTAACGTTACATCATGTGACAAGATCTCCCCCATACTGGGTTGTAGAGCGCCTCTCAGCGCAACAACTAAATTTAATAAAATAATGGAATTTAATAAATTGCTTGGAGTGTGAAGTGGCATCATAGCATTTTGTTTTTAGGACTCTGTCACTCTAAAGGCCATTTAGGCCTCTTTGATTACGTATTTTCATTTTGTTCCAATCTTCCAAATATGTATTACACTGTATACTTCATGCCATTTTGATATGTTCACCCTTATATGTTATATACATGAGTAGACTTTGGATATTTTGTCTGTAATGCTTTCAAATCATAGATTAGAATCTTTGAAATATTTTTATCTTAAAAATTTAAATATTTTATGTGCTTTTTAGCAAACTGAGCCATTAAATTCAAATCGGTTGAGTCATTACCGTTTCAATGTCGATTATGAGTCTGAGTTCGAGATGACCCTCGATCGATTGAATGTTTGAGTCTGAGTTTAAAATATTGATATACATGTCTCATTGTTTAAAAAAGAATTAATGAGATTATTGACATGTGGCACTTAGCCTATGTTTTATTCTTCACATTTGTGCGGGATATTCATCCTAAAGAGGTGCACTTGACTTTTCTCCACACATGTGCATGTTTGACAGGCACTCTAGGGAGGCACAATTGCTCAAGAGAGACACACTTGTTGGTTTTTGCACATGGTTTTGAAGATTGCTTAGAGTATTGGCACTACCCATGGTATTTTCTTATGGTTTTGGATGTGCACATGGTTTTATACCACCCATTGAATTTTTCTCATAGTATTCACATAGCCAAAGCACCCTCCTCAGCTATAAAAAGAGAGGTCTCCTTAATTTGTAAAGAGAGATTGGGTTTGAAGAGAAACTAAAATAATACTAAGAGTTGGGTTTCTGTTTGTGAGATTATGTGTCATTATGCTTAGATCTTCAGAGTAGTATCTGGATTTCCGAGTTTGCTTTCCATAGTTGCTAAACTTCTTTTCTACAAAACCTATGTAAAATCTATTTGATTTGTTTTTGTTCAAGTAAAAAGTGGTAGGGGTTGCTAATAAACCTCCTTACTTTATCAACATTTTAAGTAGATTATTGGATTGTTTATAAAGTTCCTTTAATTGCTCGTGTGTTAATTAAATTTCTATATTGCAGGTTTTCCAAAGGAAAGTGGAGCAAATTGGTGGCTGGAAACTCAGTAGGAAAGAAGAAAGAATTGGTAGGCAAGCCTCCTTTCTTTTGAACAATTGCAAAGTTGTTAGAGTGAAGGATGTTGTAGACTGCATTTATCCATTCAACTTATTTAGAGACACATTGATTTCGCCTCTCCTTCTTGGTGGTCTCTTCTCCATCCCTCCTATTCAATCAGTCATCTTTTCTTCAACTCTCTTTACCATTGTAACCACTTATCAATCTTGCGCTAAATTCTTAGGAATTGTTGTACATGCATTCCTCATTGTAATCTAATCAAATTAAATGTTTCAAAACTCGTAACAAGGAATTGAACCAGTCGAGGGTCAACTCAGACCAGAATTGCAACCGACAATGAACCGAAGCAGATTGATTTGAATGACTTGGACTATTCAAAAATACATAAAAAATTTACAATTTTAATGGAAAAAAAGAGATTTAACATTCCAAACTATGATTTCAAACCATTGGAGACATAATATGCCAAGTCTACTCTTCTGTATACCAATGTTTTAATAACTCAGAACCAGGATTTGAACCTGTCAAGGGTCAACTCATACCAAAACCGAACCGACAATGAACCAGGGTGGTTTGATTTCACTGACTCGAAGTATTCAAAAATATTTAATTTTTTACAAATTTAATGGAAAAATATATATTTAACATTCCAAGATTTGATTTCAAACCATTAGAGACATAATATGCAAAGCCTACCCATGCATATACCATGTAAGGATGAATATATCAAAATGGAACCATGTGCAATACATATTTAAAGTTTTGAACCAAAATTGAAAATACATAATCATCAAAATTATTGCATGTATTTGAATCCTATTCATGAATAGCACCATGTTCCCCCCTCCTCTAGACTCTAGTTCTTTCCTTTACCTCAAATCTTGAAATTGATCCTCCAAGGACATTACTCAACACCCTACAATTTTGATGAAACTTCCCAATCCAAATGTTAAAATAAGGTACAGAAAACTCCCCATGTTTAATAAGTGATTTTGCTTGACTGAAGGATACATTTTTATTAAGGCCATGACAGAGTTCAATCTACTTCAATAATCAGGCATCGACACTACAAACATCAAGATACACAAAGAGTTTGATCTGCTTGATTAAATTCCAATCCCTTACCCTCATACATGATAGAATCCAATGGAAACCTTATAATTGTAAAATCCTGAAAACTATTAAGTCTATTGCATTATANTTGATCTTCTTGATTAAATTCCAATCCCTTACCCTCATACATGATAGAATCCAATGGAAACCTTATAATTGTAAAATCCTGAAAACTATTAAGTCTATTGCATTATAAATGTGATTGAAATTCTACTTTTTACCTATGAAGTATGATCGGGTTGGAACCACTCTCAAAGATCCTAAAACAAATAATGGTAATGTTAAAAATTCAAGTAAAAGGAAGGAGAATGAAGGATACAGAGAATGCTTGATTAAATTCCAATCCCTTACCCTCATACATGATAGAATTCAATGGAAACCTTGTAATCCTAAAATATTGAAAACTATTAAATCTATTGCATTCTAAATGGGATCTAAAATTCTACTTTTTTCCTGTGAAGTATGATCGGGTTGGAACCACTCTCAAATATCCTGAAACAAATAATGGTAATGTTAAAAACTCAAGTAAAAGGAAGGAGAATGAAGGATAAAGAGAATGTCCCTTTTACTTTAAGAATTTAGCATTACCATATAATATTATTCACTTCAACTTCACTGCGTTGAGAGTTGTATAGAGACCAAAATGGAAAGTATTTTACAAACTAGGACAGTTCAAGTAGGTTCGATACCAAACCAACATCTGAGCCGAGTTTTTTCTATTGGTTCAATGCAATTGAAGGTTAGACTAGTCAACTCAACCAGTTTCAATTCCGAGTTAAACAATTTTTAGAACGTTGATCAAACCATCATAAGAGTAAAGGAATAAAACACACACACACACACACACACCTAAGAAGATAAAACTAATTTAATTGACGTATCTTGAATGATGGTTAGATGGTGAATGCTTTACATGGTGACATGACCATGAAACATGTCATGCTTTAAGGGATGCAATGATTGAAATGAATCCCTCTTGTAATTTAAATATTATACTGTAGTATGCAATCAATATAAATCATTTAAGATATTATTTTTTCCTCCCAAAGGCATTAGAGCAGTCCATTCATTCATTGGACAAGTTTGTCCAACTTTAACCAACGTTGACTTTTTAAACTTGTTTACTTGGTCAACGAAGGTTTGACTAAGTCAATAAGACCAACCAACAATATGTGATTACATCTCATCATCATTCATGATACTCAAGCCTTTAGAAGCCAATTTGATCCTTCCAAACATGTTTTCAAGCTCATATAGACTAATAGGTTTTAATTAATTGATTTTCCTAAGTTTTCAATTAAAAAATCCTAATCCCTAGCTTGACCCCTCGAACCCATTGTTCGATGTGTATAGTTTTTTCCTTTTTTATTTTTCATATTTTTTCACACATGAGACTTATGGTTTATTTCCATGGTTGTCACCAGATGGATCTAATTCCCTCTGTTCATGTCAATTTCATCGACGGTGCAAGTAGATGGTGTCCGAACCTCGCGTCGGCTGCATGCGTCATATATACCCATTCACACGAGTTGCTTCATCTCGATGAAGTGTCTATTAGTACAACCACCAATAACCAGGTTAATTATGATGTAGTGATCAGTCTTTTGACTGCAGCCATCCATTTGGACATCTGTCACTTTAGTCTTCCTAGACTCCCAACTGCTCGTCGCCTAGTTGAATAACCTGTACCGAGTATGCAATCCATCCCTCTTTGGCAAGTTCCTATGCACTAAACAATTGGTTAAACAGTTTGAATCCATTTCATTCACACGCCCTGCAATGTTCCAACAGTGTTGCAAACCAAATGGCTAATGACATCTAGGAAGTAAGCCAATCACATGCATTTTCATATCATTTGCATATGTGTACATAAAACATAGCATACACATCATCATAGTATATAAGGCTCATAAGCATGAATAAATCATAAAATGTGCATCCACGTGCATATATATATATACAGAGAGAGAGAGAGAGACACTGTCATGTCATCACATCCAAAAACAATACGTGCATGTCTGCATAGAGGAGCCCCAATAGCTTTTTTGGAAAACATAAATAAATACATCAATCAAAATTCCCAATGCCCATAGAAATGGGAGGCACCTCCATAAGTTGCCGACTAGTCATCAGACTCATTTCGCTCATCCTCCTCTAACTCCTTGTCAGTATCCTCCTCCTGCTGGAGGGGTGAGTCACATCGTTCCATATCCCTTTGTAATGTCCTCTTTTGCTTAGGCATTGAGGACCGACCCGCTAACCTATGTGATTCCTGTGGGTTCGAGCTGGTACTGATAGTCATGGAATCAAATAAAGATAGATGCCATCTACAGAAGATCTAGGGAATCAATATTATATCACCATTGAGTAGAAGAGGGCCACTAGAGCCAAAGGCCACCTGCATGCATGACATCTGAGCATTATTTAATGATGCATGCACCCGATTGAGTCTCCATGCAAGTAAACTACAAATTAGAAGTTAAAATGACCTAATTAGGTCAAAAGTTAGGTTATTATTCGCAGTTGAAAGTTATAAAAGAAAGATAAAGTGAATGGAGAAAGGAATTATGATTATTATAGATTTGGAGCTTCTTGAGCAGCAGCACAGCGTGCAGCCACGACAATTCGGGTTGAAGACAACGTCTTTAGCTAACAAGGTTTCGGCAGTGAAATATATGCCCTAGTCTCATTCAGGGTAGATCATCTAGGTCCACCATCTGCTCTTCAACTTATTCATCCAGTTACAGTTATCGAGTACCCATCAGAAGATTGATTGTAAGGGCACGTGTGCAGCCGTAGGGGGGGTTTAGCTGGAAAACCCAAAGCATTCGTTGGGTCCTCAGATCTTCGTTTATCTTCGGAATACTGGCACCATTATCATCATATGTACCATCCTTCAGTACCTTGTGAGTATCGGCTTCCAATTTGCTCATCCAGAGCAGTTCTCATCAGTTTTGTGAATCAGGGGGCATGAGCAGCTAAACCATCAATTCAATTCACCAGCCTTCTTATTGAGCTCAGAACTTCTGCATGCGTTAGACAACCTCTTTGACAAGGGAAGACTACCACACTTGCAAATTCTCACCTGCATCAGACACTTCCTTCACTGAAAATGTCATCTTTATCTGATTGAGGGTTCATGCTGTTGGGGTATCACTGGAGGCAAGGAGCACCAGTTCTTCACCAGATCAGTTCTTGATGCATGCATATTCTCTCTGGAGCATTATCAGTCAGATTATCAGTGGTAAGTGTTGATCTATCATCCTAAAATTCTCTGCCCTAGTTAGCTATAAAATAGGGCCATTTTCCCGTCACTTTGCATGCAAATTTATTTTCAATATTATTGTAAATCGGGAGGCTTAAGCAAGCCCTAGTGTAGAAAACAATTGAATATCTTCATCTAGATATTACAGTGGTATCAGTGCCAGGTTGATTATGTTGTTCACTAATGCTCTCATTGAACCCTTACGGGGATGGGTCAAGTCTTTTAGGCCCACCACCCTAGCATATTCCATCAGCCGCACTAGAGACTTGCAAGATACAGTGCCCAAAAATAGGTTTCCTCCCAAGACCAATTTTCATATTAAAGATAAAGAAAGGAAACCCTTCCAGAAATAATGGCCCAAGAAAGAATGGATGGATAATGATACCCGACAGGACCTTAGAAGAAAAAAGTTATGTTTCACTTGCTAGGAACCATGGATACCAGGTCACAGATGTTCAACAAAAGGAAAGGCCTACTACATAGAGGCTTATTCCAACAGTGAGGAGGATGAGGATTACCAGGATCAGGAGCAGGGAGAGACAACAGAGACAGTTGCTGAGGGACAGGCCTTAGGAGGTACCATTGCTACCATGACAAGGGTTCCTATATTCCACACTCTTCGGATCAAACGTACCGTACAGGGCCACAGAGTGGGAGTAATTATAGATGGTGCAGCATCCCACAAATTTATTGATGTTGCATGGGTTAAAAAGAGAGACATTCAAACTGAGATCTTTGGTGGGTTTTCGGTAGCAGCAGCAGGTCACACCATGGAGTGTAGTTAGAGGATTCCTAAATTAAAAGTAACACTTTGGAATTATACAGTGATAAAGACATTCTATGTGGTAGATGTACGTGACATGAATGTGGTACTAAGAGTTCAGTGGCTGTATTCCATAGGGAAGTATTCCACAAACTACCAGACCATGGACATGGAGTTTACAGAAGCAGAAGGATAGAAGGTAGTATTGAGAGGAATGAATACCTATCCTTGCACGACAGTGACATCACACACGACGGAGGTAGTACTCCAGTAGGGAGATATTGAGTGGGTTGCAGAATGTATGGTTACCTTCAGGAAACCACCAGATGAGGCCACACAACATCCATCAGATATAGAGGCCTTACTGCAGAAGCACAAGGCAGTATTAGGAGACCTTCTAGACGGTCAACCTCCAAATAGGGGATTTGAGCACATTATTGAGTTAGAGGAGGGTACCCAAGCAGTTATCACAACTCCTTACAGACATCCCAAAAGGTATAAATATGAGATAGAGAGTACAATCAAGGAACTACTCAAGCTAGGGCACATCAAACCTAGCTCTAGTCCCTTTGCATCTTCAGTAGTACTAGTGAAGAAAAAAGATGGAACCCTACGTATGTGCATTGATTACATGGCACTCAACAAGAAGACCATAAAGAACAGGTATCCCATCCCTAGGGTTGATGAGTTGATGGATGAACTATAGGGGGCAAAGTACTTTTCCAAAATTGATCTCCGCTCAGGGTACCATCAGATTCGGGTCAGGGAATAAGATGTCCCAAAGACTGCTTTCCGTTGCCACTACGGACATTATCAGTTTCTAGTGATGCCATTTGGACTCACTAATGCACCAACTACTTTCTAGTCATGCATGAACCATATCTTCAAGACGCAGTTACATAAATATATTCCATTATTCTTTGACGACATATTGATATACAGTAGAACTTGGGAAGAGCATTTGAGACATCTTGATGAAGTACTTGGTATTCTATAGGAGCAGTCACTATATGCCAAAATGTCCAAGTGTAAGTTTGACATGCAGGAGATGTTGTACTTAGGGCATGTGATAGGGGCCAACGGGGTCCATGTGCACTTAGAGAAGATTCGGGAAATTTTGGATTGGCCTACACCTAAAAATGTGATAGAACTGAAGGGCTTTTGGGGCCTTTGCACCAACTACAGGAGGTATGTCAGTGGATTCTCACAAATGACCGCACCCCTCATAGATCTTACCAAGAAGGGGGCATTCAATTGGTCGGAGGCAGCACAACAGACTTTCAAGAAAATGAAGAAAGCAATGAGTTCATGCCCAGTATTAGCTTTACTAGACTTTTCTCAATCCTTTGTGTTAGAATGTGATGCTTCAGGAGAGGGAATTGGGGCATTTTTGATGTAGAAAAAACACCCCATTGCATTTGAGAGTAGGAATCTCAAAGACTATGAGCGCCACTATTCGATATATGACAAAGAGATGTTAGCCATCCTCCATGCGCTAACCAAGTTCAGGAAGTACATAGTGGGTGTCAGGTTCAAGGTTAAGACAAATCACAACAGCTTGAAATACTTCCTAGAGCAGAAAGAGCTAACGAGAGACAACTGAAATGGGTAAGCAATATTCAGGCCTATGACTTCGAGATTGAGTACGTAAAGGGAAAGAAGAATTTAGTGGTCGATGCACTTTCCAGGCGACCAACTACTTTATCCCTTATGAGCATCTCATCAGATTGGAGATGTCATCTTTTGGTTGAGTACTCCAAAGCTAAGTTTGCTTGCGAGCTATTGGATGGACAGATTCCGGATGATAGGTACAGGGTAATTGATGACATCATATACTACAAAAACATAATCTTGTTGGTTCTAGAGTCTCCCCTTAAGAAGAAAATTTTACAAGAATCGCATGATTCACCACTAGTAGGGCATCAATCTCATGAGGTTTGTTGGTAAACTGTCCAATCAAGGCACTATCCTCCGGGTGCTTTACTTTTCCTTCTAAATCCTTCATCTTCTTCCAAATATTCTTCTCAACATGTCCCATTTTTGCACAATACCGGTATATCTTCTTCTTCCGACCATTCTTCACCAACAACGACTCTTCAGTATTCCCTTTTGTAGGTTGGTCGATACATTCTGGTCATTGATCTTGTTGGCCACATTCTTTAAATTCTAGCTTAGCCTTTCTTTTTTTAGCAAGTGAGACTAGTTTTTTCCACCAAGATTCCCTTCTTCAAGCAACTTCAGTTGGCCCTTGATTAACAAATCACATAAAGTATCAAAAGTAAAGGCTTTACCATCTTAATTGCGTGAAATCTAATTATCTCGAAAAGAGGAAAAAAAGACATCATATGGTGTCTTCAAATCCATCAGAATCAACTCGATGAGTTGTCCATCCTTCTTTGAAAAACCCTTACCACAGTTTTCCAATTTCAGCTATAGCTCCTTGAAACGAGCTAAATAGTCCTCGATTTGATCAAATGAAAGAGATTCTAGAGAGATCAACACTTTCTCTATCTTCATTACTTCACCTACATTTATCTTGTTGAAAATAGTCTTCATCTTGGTCTAGACGGCATGAGGAGATTCGATCCCGCTTTTATGGAAAAGAATCTCCCTCGAAATGTAGGTCGTGATAACACCCACTGCTTCATCCTTTTTAACGTTGATGGAAAACTTAGCATCGACATCCGTCAGATTAGCAATAGTAGTCTTTGTGAACTTCCACAATCATTTTCTCTTCAACAAGGTTTCCATATCTGTCACCCATATAGCATAATTATGTCCATTGAGGACAACATGTTCTATCTTGGAGGCCATCCTTCTGATCTAAAAAATATGATCAAAGTTTAGGTAGAGGTATAAGTCGACAAATATTTCACCCGGAGTTAATCAAACCTAGATCGAACCAACATGATTTGCAAAAAATAGGTCTATATCAAAACCATAGCTCTGATACCATGTTAGGAAACCTCTCTGCCTAAACTATATTATAGAACAAAAGGAAAATAAGGGAACATTATTCTAAGAAGAAAGGCGGTGTCTAAAGACACCGTTGAAGCACTTAAGCACAGCGTATCATGATCGAAACATCACAATGGATAAAAAGCATGCTAAACATCTCAAATCAATATATCAGACAACCCATGGGGTCGGCTATTTATAGTTTCCATATCTAACTAACTTCCTGAAAGTAGGGAAGATTTGGTCCACAAGTAGGGGTATTTGGTCCAAACCGTTTCCATAGAATCCACAATGTCTCAAATTTTAGTCAATTGTTGTAGTCACACAAACCACGACCATGTCAACCATTTAGTCATATTTCCAACCAAATGTCCAGTCTCTTTTCTGACTCCAATTGACTGCTCCGCTAGTCAGTTATCATCTATCGATTAATTGTCTCCAGAAGATCTAGAGGTGTGATGAACCATTAAGACCTTAGGTTCCAATAGTTGCTACTAGTCGCACCTCTTTTCAATTTGGAAGTTGACTATGATGTTTTGTTTATAATAATATTGGTTTCTAAGGCCATGGTTTCAAACAAGTTATAATTTTAACACTAAAAAATTGTTACTAGCAACACCACTTTTCAATTATGTAGTCGATTTTGAAGTTTTTGTTAGCAACATTACACAATTTTAGGGCTATGGTTGCAAAAGTTTGTAAATGTAATCTCAACAAAAATGTTTTTTTTTATCCATGGGAACAACAACCTCCCAAGAGTATATCCAACAGCCCACAAGTCAGATATACCAATAACTTTGGGCTTAGCAGGGGCCAAGACGTCCCGAAGCCCACCAGGGTTAGCCTCTATCCTAGGGGCTGCCTACCATTCGAGCCTTGTCACATTGGGCCAATGAGAAACCCTACCCCCCGCCGGATTTGAACCTGTGAAATCCACAGAGATAACACATGTTCTTAACCATTAGGCCCACTCAGATGCTCTTCAACAAAAATGGTGTTAATGTAGCACTACTTTTAAGTCCAAGGGTTGATTTTGGTGTTTTTGACACAAAGATATGGACTTTTAAGGCTAGAGATGTCATTTAGAAGTCATACTTCTTATCAACTCAATAATTATGTTAGTTCAAGAAGTTGTCATTAAGAAGGGATATAATCTAGTTCTCCTTCCCTCTCCATTTGGCACTTTCTAAATTCTTAAATCCTATCCCAAGTTCGCAAGGGTGATATTAGGGTATTTTGACATTAAGAGTTACCTTATGTTCAACTTGATCTAATGTGGTCATAATTCTAATGTCTTTCTTTCATATGCTTTTGTACTACAATGATGTGATAGTCACGATCATGTTTTACACACAAATAATGTGATGGTTTAACATCTCCTCAATTATAACAACACATGATTTGTGACTTAACACCTGAATTGTTCATGATGTCTATTTAAAGAAAATGGAGGACCATTTGTTAATGATTGATATGAGAGATATTTTGATACAATTATTTTTTCAAATATTAATAAAGTTACCTTTATTGTCATAGATGTTTACCTTCTTTGACAGGATTTACCTCATAAGTAATGGTGTCAACCTCTTTAATATGTGTATCAGTGAATTCCATCTTAGTGTTTGACTCTATGTGACAATACATGTTTCTCCAACAACTTTATCAAATAACTATAGCATGGTGTATCATGAACAAAGTAGGCCTAATATAACTTGATGATAAGGATTTACTGATAGATCACATTCTCAATTGATCCTTCTCTCAAGTAATTCAAGACTATTGTTGAATCCTAATAAAACCTCTACATTGGACACATGACCCTCTCTTAAGAGAAAATTAAATTATTATATGGTTTAAATTTTTCCTTCATTCTTCTCTTAAACTTTCACATGCCCCTTCTTATAATGTAGGTACTCATCTATGAAATAATATATTTCACAAGGAATATCTTGCTGATTATGGCATTACAGCCCTTCAGGATTCTCGTAATTTCACTGATGGGGTACAGTCCTACTGGCTACAAGCTAGGGACCTGGAGTTGGGGGGAACTTGGGCTACCTGTAGGAATGAGTATATCGAGGGTCTAGAGTTTGGAGGTCTCGGACTTAAGCATGCGTCGGATACACTTCTTTGGTCACATAATAAGAAGGATGGCATGGTCACGGCGACACATGTATATGATTCGATGACTAGTTCGTTGTTGGATCCTCCTAGGGATATGTATTTGGTAAAGATTTGGCATTGCATGTTTCCCCTTTAAGATTAAATTCTTTTTCTGGCTAGCTCTTAACAATAGTGTCTTGACCTGGGATAACCTTGTAAGACGTGGCTGGACTGGCCCTGGCAGATGTGTGTTGTGTTTCAGTGCTGATGAGACTATAAATCATATCCAAAGAAGCCCTGAATTTGTCCCTTGGGATCCTCTGTTTCTCTAAAATTTTGGATGATTCTATCAGTAAGAGTGGTGAATTTAAGCTCTTTTAGAGCGTATGTGTCGAAGCTTGACTCCTTTTTTTCAAGCACGCAGAGACTTTGTCTCTCTGAACTTTTTAGTATAAGGGGTGGGCTTTCTTTGGATCAGCTCTCTGGGTTCTCATCGTCCTCCCGGTTCGGACTGATTGGCATGTCTTTCGGCATAGTACAAGTATCTTTATTAATACAGGTTAAAAATAAATCTTTATTAAAAATAAATAAAAATAATATTAAGTAAAAGTGCCAACCTATTGAAACAAGATACACCTCTTCATGAAAAACAACCTTTAAAATTTATTTATACACTCATTTTAATCAACTAGTATCATATTCAATACATCATTACTCTCATCTTAATAAACTAGTATCATATTAATACATCATTACTCTCATTTAAATCAACTAGTATCATATTCAATACATCATTATTTATCTTAATCAACTAGTATCATATTAATACATCATTATTCTCATTTAAATCAACTAGTATCATGTTCAACAAATCATTATTGTTATGAATAAAATACTAAATAAAATAATAATAATAGATAATTACTAAACATAAGAACCAAAAGTTGCGACTTTTCAAATAGGTATGCCTAAGCAATATTTAAAGCATGCTTATCATTTTATTTTATCGTCCATTCATATATTAATTATGTATTCATTCATATTCTGAAGATGGAACATCTCCCTCCTTAACCCGAATATGGGCTAGCTCATTACACTCGGATACGGTGTAACACTTATTTATTTGTGGATATTAATACATCATTACTCTCATTTTAATCAACTAGTATCATATTCAATACATCATTATTTATTTATGGATTCATATTTTATTCACATTGATGGTTTTTAGTTATTAAATATTTATTGTTTATAACATTGATATCCGAGCTTTCTCTAAAGGAACTTTCACAATTATTAAAAAATACCATTTCGTAACAAATAAATAATGATGTGATTATGATATTTGACCACATAGTTTTTAGAGTGTCACTAATCATATATCTTTGGCTACAACTTGATTTTTTTTCCATTTGATCATCTATTCCCATTGGAACCAAAACTTTTAC
Source organism: Pseudotsuga menziesii (assembly GCA_001517045.1). Classification (NCBI taxonomy): domain Eukaryota; kingdom Viridiplantae; phylum Streptophyta; class Pinopsida; order Pinales; family Pinaceae; genus Pseudotsuga; species Pseudotsuga menziesii. Next base: position 40,754 of record LPNX010440221.1, read on the forward strand.
AAATCTCTATGAAACAATTAATTATGGCATTATTCCATAGCTAGTAAGTAATAGTAAGTAAAAGAAGCAATATAAATTGTAAGAGAACATAAATAAATCGTTGCATCAAATTACATATATCTTACAACTATTAAAAACCACCATTAGAAACCATACATTGTCGGGAAATAGAAATAACAATTATCACAACAATCTCATTAAATCCATACCATATGTGTAAGTATTAGAATCCATACATTATCCTGAAACACAAACAATAATTATCACAACAATCCCCACAAATCTATATAAATTGTAGAGAATATATATAACAAAAGCTATGAGGTGGCAATGTCCCCAGAGTTGCTAACATTTATTGCTATTAGACAAAAGCAATAGAAATATAGAAGTTTTGCCAGAAAATTTATTAGCTATGAAACCCTAAGTTTCCTGCCATCAATAACATGATGAAATTGTATCCAATGTGTATCTAATTAAATCAAATCTATTTTCATGCAAATGCATTCTTTCCTAATAAAGAAGACAAGATCTAAACTATCTAATTACCATCTAATTATAAGAGTATTAAACTTGAGAAAAACATATCAACTAACGAAAACAAAACAAAAAATTACTAGAGAAGAAAATAAATAATATCAACCTTGAAATATCTAATGATTTATTATTTAATTTTACAAAATAAATCTTGTTATTGAGAGAATAATCTTAAATTCAAGATTACAGATTAAATGTTGACTAAAAAAAGCAAGGGCCTTACAAATTGGTAGTCTCTTTATTTATCCACTTATTATTATTCACTTCATATGATGTTGTTTGATCGAGAGAATTAAACTTATATCCAAAATTAATGTTTAATGAAGAATACCTAATGTTGGCTTATGAACGATTGAAAATAATGAAAAATGACGGCATCATGAATTGGCAATCTCTTTATTTACCAACTTATTATTAAGAGAAAAACTTGATATGTAAAAACTTTATTAAGAAAAACATACGAAAGGCATATAAAGTTGTAGACATTTCTTTTGCACTTGCTTTATTTATTGTGTCTGTCATTGTTACACCGTATCTGATGTAATGGATAATCCATATCCGAATTAAGTCAGCCTATATCCAGGTATAGGGAAGAAGATGTTCCATATTCAAATAATTAAATGTATAAATGTATAATAATTGAATGGATGATTTATTACAATGGAGATGGCTTCCTTAAATATGGCTTGGTTATCAAATGTTGAAGAGACATTTCTCTTCATAACTATATTTAATAATTAATTACTATCACTAATGGTTATAACCTAATTATTTACTATTTTATTGTTGTAACATTGCCTTCACCTTAGGAAAGCTTTGTCCTCAAAGCTTAGATTATTGTTTTCATCCTTTCATTCTCGTTTTGTGTTGAAACAACGTCATTACTTTCTTTTGTCTTTTTTAGAACTTGTATTAGGTATGTGCTTGGTCTTTATGCAATAGTTTGTCATTTTCCTTTTATTTGTAACTTGAATTTGTACTCCATTATGTTTATTATTTTTGTCCCATTTTCCATGTACATGAATACGAGGAATATTTTTGTGACTGACCATATCAAGCGTTGTTTTAGAGATCGCTTGTGCCATGATACTCCTGATGTCATCACGTAATGTTTGCCTTTTATTATCCTTACAAGTTATCTTGAGAAGTGACGTCTCTTGAGGCTTCTCCCACTCGAAGTCGCCATATAGTGTTACATTTAGGTTTCTCCAAGGTGGTATAACAATTAAGCTAGAATATGAATCTATGATCTCTGATTTCTCCAAATTTTCACTTTTTTCTCTATTTCGACCTTTGACTAGTTTTGATGTCTAGGTCTCCAAATTGGCCCAAATTCTCCCAAATCTTCTGAGAAGGTATATGACTGATATTAAGACTTGAATATGATGTTCAGGGATGATTTATGACCCTCCAATTACTTCTGCAAGTTTTTTTAATATTCTTGCTAAGGTAGGGGTTTTGAAACCAAACCCTGAATACAAAAATAATGCTACCAGTAACACATTTTCTTTCTAGTTAAAATTACAACTTGGCTGACACCATGGTATTAACAACCAGTGTCATTGCAACCAAAATATTGAAATCAACCTCCAAATAGAAAAGTGGTGCTACAAGTACCAACATAGATCCATCTTAAACCTGGACCTATCAAGCATTGAGAGGGATCAAATTTCTTGTGTAAATTTTGTTATCTTAAATTTTTTACACATTAGGAAAAAATTTACACCTCAAAATATTTGATCATTTTGGTGCTAGATATATCTAGGTTTAAGATGAAATCAATATAACTTTTTATGTTTGTTTGAGCCAACATCAATTACGATATTATTTTTTGTTTTTATTTTTTTATATGAACACGTTACATACCATTACACAATGTTATGCGTTACAACATCTCCCCCATACTGGGTTGTATAACACCTCACTACTCTCGGTGCAATCATCAATTTATTCAAATTAAAATTACTTGTTTGAAACCACGACCTTAACAACCAATACCATTGCAACCAAAATCTTAAAGCACCCCTTGAACTAAAAATAGTTGCCACTAATAGTATCATCTTTTTGTTGGCATTAAAATTACAACATTTGTGAAACTATGAACTAAAAAAACCTATACTATTGCAAACAAAATCATTAAAAATAAGGAAAAAACTTAAAAATATATATAAAAACAAGAAAAAAACACATGTTTTATATAATAATAATCAGGTGTGTGTAAAATATTGCAGTCATTCCGATAATACTTCACCTTTCTCTACCCTCCTTGCCATTCCCCTCTCCCCTTCTATATTGTCTCACACAATGGGTATTAGAGAGCAAGGTGAGGGGTGATAGGGGATAAGGAGGTAAGGTATAAGGTGAGGGGTAGCAAGGGGATACAAAGGGGGACCATTCTCTCTTTATATTTGTTTTATATTGATTTTTTTAATATAATAAAATGAATACATTTTATGTTTTATTTATTTATTTATTAACTATAAAATTGGCAATGTTTTTTTTTTAAATCAAATTTATTTATTTATTTATTTTTGAACATTGGGATAAAGGATAAAGGTTTTTTTTTAGGTTTCCATTTAAATTATGTTTATTTTTTCCGTCTATTTGTTTATTTACTTTTATATTTTCTTAATAATTTTGATTTCAACCTTACCATTTTAAAGCTATAGTTTCAAAAATGTTGAAGTTAAATGTTTAGATAGATATTAAGATTTTGGTTATGACGATATTTGTTGTTAAAGATATGACTTCAAACAAGTTATAATCTTAAACCTTATTTTATTTTTTAAGGTGCAACTAGTAGCACCACCTTTTGATTTCGATGTTGATTTTAAAACTATGGTTCCCAAGAAATAAAAATTTTGAATTTATTCGGAATGGAACCGATTGTTAAGGCCATGCCTTTGTCCAAGTTGTAATTTTAACCACAAAAAATATTATAAAAAGCTAGAGTAGCACCACTATTTGATTCCGGGGTAGATTTTAAAATTTTGGTTGTAACAATGGAAATTGGTAAGGCCATGTTTTCAAAGAATAATTTTAATATATATAATAAAAAATGCTACTTATAACATCGTGTGATTCAATGGTAAATGTTAAAGTTTTGTTTGCAATACTACCAATTGTTAAAGCTATAGTTTTATGAAATTTAACATTGAGAATAAAGAGACTTCTACTAGTAACACTACTTTTCATTTAAAGGTTCTTGTTATCAAGATTATGTGTCATGATTACGAAATGTGGTAATTTTAACCTTGAATTACAAAAAACAAGTGATGCTAGTACCACCACTTTTTTAAATGGGGTGAAAGCAACCACTAATGCAACTTCTAAAAAAATTATGGCATGGCGTCGTCAAATATAAAATTATGTTAAATTAATTAAAAAAAAAGTGTATAATGCTTTTGGGGTTTTGGCCCACCCCTCATCCTATTTCAAAGGTTGGACCTATAAAAGTACTTTGGGTAACTATGCTAGCAAATTTTTTATTTACTATTGAGTTGGAACTTTTTGTTGCTTGGGGAATTGTACACTTTGACCCAATTCATAGTTCCTTTATAGAGCCTTCATAAGGGTTTGAACCAATGTGAGTTTGGTGTAGTTGTATGTGCTCCAATAGTTATTTTAATAGGTGGCAACTGAGGTAGGGAAGTGTTGTACCCTACAAGCTAAAGGTATTGTTCCATACTCTTAGTAGTATATGGACCACTACTGCTAGAGGCAAAGAACAATGTGCCTAGAGCCAATGTTAACCCATTTTCACATTGTACCTTGTGAGATGAAGGTTTTGATATTTTTTCGTGGCCCATTCACTCATTTCAAGGTTGTGGCCTTGTGCATGTTTCGTTCCAAACTAAAACCTTGTTGTTGAATTCTTAACATCTCAAGTGTTTTTTGGAGAACCTATCCCAATACTTTAGCTCAATACCACTTGTGTTGGAGCTTTTTTCTAGATATTACAACCAATATCATCATTACAAGTGTTCCAACTTGTCGCTAGACTACAACCCAATGGACAATATTACAACATTTGGTTGTGAGAAGTATTATTCTTTTAGTAAATATTATAAACAGAGGTTGATCGTCGTTTTGCAAATCAAGATAATACCAAAAGCTAAAAATTAATCAGCAATTCACAATAAACATCAAACAACCACCCATTTCAATAGCAAAAATTCACAAATAAGGTATAACATACCTTGCATTAATCACAATGTGTTGTAGGCACTCATGGGTAAAGAGACATCAATTTACTCTAAAAATAAATATATAAAAAAGATGTAAGTATTATAAAAGACTAAAAAATATATAATAATCATATTAATGATAATTTAGGTATATTTACAAATTTTCAACTTCATTGCATAATTTCTTTTGCTAAGATAAAAATAATTTAATATTAAATGGATAATGTCATTTGCAGAAAAAATAATTAAAGATATTTTAAGTATATTTACAAATTTCAATTTCATTATATCTTTTCTTCTGTTCAGACTAAAATGTTGTATTTAGATAATGCATGGAAATATATCCTTCAAAAAAATGCAATTACAAATACCCAAATCCACGATATATTAATGTAGAGAACAATATCCCAAGCTACTATGATCAGTCAATACTAGACAACTTATAGTCAAACCAGTAGTTTATAAACTTTTATACAATTCCATCAAAATTTCAAAAACTAGCTATTAGAGCTAGATATTGAGATTATCAAGAACATATTATCTTGCTTCGAAGCACAAAGTTTATCTAAATAATGAAGGACTGCTAACTCTTTGACAAGTTTGTGGATGCACTTCCTTTCTTGTTGGCCCTTTCATAGGGTTGATTGGTGGACAATTCTTATGAAACAAGGCTTCGTCATCACTAGATAGTTTGACCCTTATCTTTGCTACATCCATCAACTTTGGTGGATGCTTGAGATGTTTATTGCTTGGTCCACAATGAGATTACTCACCATGTTGTTAGTAAACAAGGTATCATTCTCGTAATGGCATATACAAGTATGCAATATTTTCGTAGATGGATTTGACTTATCATTTACTATCGTCCACAAGGTTACTAATTTTAACTTTGAGGAACCACAAAATCTTGATGCCATCTCTCTATTCAACTCCATCCTATGTTGGTCTCTATTGATCAATTTTGATGTGCCAACAACGAAGCAACACCACCCACAACCATAAACTAGCCCATTAGGTTTGGTTGAAAAAGAAAGGGGAATGACTCCTTCCATTAAGTCAATGCAAGCACATCCAAGGAAATAGAAGAAAAGTTAGGCAAGGAATGAATATTTGGGGAAGATAATATTACAAGTCTTCCATCATCAACTTTGTGTTTACATTCCTTAATAGATTTCCCTTCAACTTCTAACTTTGGTTTCCCTACATCACATGGCTCTTTTCCACAAGTTGTTCTAAGGTAATGGCAACAAATTGATTTACGATGATAAACAATAGCTCATATACAAGAAAATATCCAACAAGAGAAAGAAAGATATTTGAAACTCATATAGGATAAATATGTAATTGATAAATTAATGAGTGAAGATACAATGAATCTTCTGACGATATATTTATATGCATTGACTAGTCACAAACATTCAAAAGGTTTTGTACCTTAGTTTATTTAATTATCGTTATTATTATGTAATGGTATTTATGTTTCTTCTTCAAGCTATTGACTTCCCTTCAAAGATGTTTGGTCCATATAGAAAAAACTACATCTCCATTATAGATTGCAATTCCTTCTCATGATTCTTTGTTCCTATAGCAGTGATAGTTGAACACATGAGATGATATAAGTTACACAATGATAAACATATGCGTATTGTGAAAGGGTCAGACCACCCTACATCTATTCTTTGTAAAGTTGGGCGACGATTTCTTTTGTTATTTGGAGAAGGATAAGATTCCACCACAAAACTTCCTTCCAATGTGCTAGAATCATCACTTAGTTTTTCACACTGATAATTTCTTTTGTCAATTTGTTGAATATTACTATGACTAATATAATTAAGATGACAATAAAGCTTATCCAAACTTACAATAGTCCTTTTTACCAAGTTATCGCACCTCAAAAAGTTTTAAACACAAGCCTTATTGTTAATACAAGCCAAAACACCTCCTTACTAATGGCTAAATTTCCGTAGATTATAATAAATATTGTTTATATTAATTAGCAATATTATTTTTATAACTCACTTTTTTAACATTTATTATAGAATTATATAATTAAGGTAAGTATTATTTACATAAATTATGAGATGCAAAGTTGAATGTATAAATTATATTTGTTAAATGAAAATATTTCGAGTATTCATAAAAAAACCATCAAACTTTTCATTATTAAATAAATCATGCTACAAATTCATAAATGGATGCAAAGTTATAAAATATTAGAATCTAATACTAAACAGATCTTCCGATCTTCTAATTATATCTGTGAACAAGCCTCAATAGATGCGAAGTTATAAATATTAGAATATGTAGTCTAACTGGTCGACGATTTCGCCAAATTTTTTCTTCTCCGGCGATCGTCCATCAGATTACTCTTTTCCAGATACCGTCCAGTTTACTCTGACCGTCGTAGTGTCTAACAACAACACCACAGACGTTAGCAACATGTCTCTAATAGCACCTTTTTTTACAAGTCTCGATTTTGAAATTTTAAATTTTAAAGGCCCACTCTATCCTCTCCTCCATGATCCATTGAATACATTATGCCCGTGGCTTTTTCCTTACGAGGTGAATGAATCACAGCCATTACAATAACAGAAAAATAGTAGTTGATGAGTCATGGCAATTCGATCTTGAGGCGTCCAGGTAGAAGGGCTCTAGCTCTGAGCTCTGTTCTAAACAGGAGTTGGAAATGGTTTTTGGATGAGGAGATTTACTCTGCTATAAATAGGATACTTGCCACCTGCTGTTGGATGAGAACCTTTGCTCTGCAAATAGGGGAGTTGGCATTCACTGAAAATAAAACAATAATCTAAAATAAATAGTAGAATATTCAACAAGTGTGAGTCATTTGATTTTCATTGCTTCAAAATAATAATATTGCAAGATTTTTACACGGCTGAGAACTCCCCTTTCTCTTTGAATGCTTTCCCTTTTAAAAAAAAATGTTGAGGAATTTCAAGTAACTACCTCAACTAAACAATTACAACGGATTCTTATTACAGATTTTACAAAAACTCTTTAACTCAAACCATCCTTTGACATTTTCCACATGTGATGAGCCTTGAGTAGTGGTCTGGGAAATACAACCGTATTTCATATTTTCAATATGCATTTCTCCATCTTATATTGTCTTATAGATGTCACGCTTCAGGTCTTTAAGAACCTTTTGAACATAATCATTGGATAAAGTTGCAAGTTTAACTGGTACAGTAAAAAATTTGTTCAAATCCTCTTTATTGATTTCCGATGGCTCCTTAATGTTTTCCTTACTTTCATCTTGGATCTGATCTAATTTAGATATTCGTAGCCACCTCCATACATATTTATCTAACTCGTCCATCAAGGCCATCCCAAAAATTATATAGTATGTCATCTGTTGAATTCCATAACTTAAAGCATGCTTTGTTTGCTACTCTGATATTTTCCGCAATTTCATTATCGGTAGAATTCCACAAACTCAGTAAGACTTGGGTCTTACCTTTATCCCTCTTACTAAATCTTGGAATCATCCTTGGTGTTGTGAGTAATTATTTTTCCCATCAATCAACTCATCAAACGTGTTTTGTATTTTGTTCCTCTCATCCACATATTCATCTACCTGGTCATTGAGCTGGGTTAAACTATCGTAACATTATTGGGATTCATTCACTTCTATGAAAAAATTATTGTAAGACTCCTTCATAATTTTATTAGATCCTAATGGTTTATGCTTTAACATATTAGACAGGCTCATCAAAATTTAGACAAAGTCTAGCAAATTAAAAATGATCATTCCGTAACACAAACGCCTCTTGCATGTCACAATTGAATATTAAACAAAAATAAAAAAACGATGCCAACTCCCCTATTTGCAGAGCAAAGGTTCTCATCCAAGAGCAGAGCAGGTGCCAAGTCTCTTATTTATAGCAGAGTAAATCTCCTCATCCAAAAAACATTTCCAACTCCTGTTTAGAACAGAGCTCAGAGCTAGAGCCCTTCTACCTGGACGCCTCGAGATCGAATTGCCATGGCTTCATCAACTACTATTTTAATGATATTGCAATGGCTGTGATTCATTCACCTCGTAAGGCAGAAGCCACGGGTATAATGTATTCAATGGATTCATGGAGGAGAGGATAGAGCGGGCCTTTGAAATTTGAAATTTCAAAATCGAGACTTGTAAAAAAGGTACTATTAGAGACGTGTCTGTGGTGTTGTGTTGTTGTCAGACAATACGGTTAAAGTAAACTGGACAGTGTCCTGGAAAAAGTAATCTAATGGACAATGGCTCCGGGTGAAATCGTCGACTAGTTAGACTACTCCATTAGAATATTGTCGTGTTTGTCGTGTTCGTGTGTATATATGTTCGTGTGTATATATATATAATTGAAACTATGATCTATCCCGAAATACCAACCTCTCTATATTGTGTACTTTTAATCCAAATACATCGTTAACAATAACATTTTGAAAATGGGACCTCACTATTTTTTTGCTCCCAACCATTATATATACATGGTAAACTTCATATCGGATGAAAGCTGTAATGTCAAAATCTAATATTTCTGAGGGAACATTATTACAATTGCCATTTCCACCACCAATCCAAAATGGGAGAAAAAAAATTGACAAGATAGTAGAGCAACGGCTCAGACATGTACACACCAGTTCAAAATGGGAAAAAAAATATTGGCAAGATAGTAGAGTAACGACTCAGACAAAATAAAAAATAAGAAATAGTTTAGCCGTATTGAAATGAAGTTTACATATTCAACTAAAGGTCAAATATAGTCTGCAACATAACAACCAACAGTCTTGCTGCTGTTTACACTTGAAATATCTGATTGAAGTTAAAAAAAGAAAAAAAAAGTGTTGCATTGAACCACTCAGACTAACAAGCAGGACTGATTTTTTAACATCTTGAAATAACAGGTTGAAAAGCCAAATTTGCTCATCAACATATCATTTTTCCAAGAGTCCAAAGCATTCAAATGGATCTATAATGGAAAATGTCGGGCAATTCACAAATGAATAAGAACACTTTTCTAGGCTCTCGCAATACCATGTTCTGCAGCTTTGTATAAGTTGCAATGGCTATTCACATTTAAGAATTAATGTACCAGAAAGCTTGAGTTTGAGGCAAGTGAGAATCTCTGTACTTTCGACCACTCCCTATCTTAATTCCACCATGCACCCAATCTTCCCGATGAATCCATTGATCTCGACTGAAGTAATCTAGAATACCAAGAATCTGCCATAACAATGAAATATTGCATAAAATTGTGTACCTAAAAATCAACAGAAAGAATGACAATTGCAAAAAGTTAGCTTAAAAGTTAAATTCAACGTAGAGGACCCAAGTGGATTTTGAAATTCATTTGTCCGTGGACTAAATTCTGAAAAGATGGAAAATGGAATGACAAGATGGAAAATAGTCGTCTCTTGTTTATTCAACTTACACGTATCTCAGAAACTAAGATAGTTGTTAATCCAAATAATTTGCCTTTCATTCTAATAGGGGCCACACAGTGAATGCTTAATTCAACTAACTAGACTATGTGTACCTAAAAGCTAGGAACTTGTTGATCCAAATAATTTCTTTTCATTCTGATAGAAGCACAGTGGAAGCACGCATGAGAATATGTTCTTCAAAATTGTGGTTCCATAAACCGTGCTTCCCTCTGTATTCATCATGAGCACATATTATATTACATTCCTCGCACGAGGACAACTAAAAATAGCTGATTTCTAAACTACATACATTACGTTGACCTGCATTACGATCTAGCAATACATAAAAAGTGAATAGATTTAAGATTGTTGCTTATAGATTGCAGAATCAAAGCAGTCGGGCTTAGCTTGTCTAATGATGTCACAATTATATAACTACAAATTCCTTAACGAACTTTTCATCCAATTTTGTATGTGTTTGTTTCCTTTATGACGTAGTAGATGATGATTCATGAGAATTTGAAAAGTTACAAAATCTATTTGTTAACTGCCACTGCCCTCTCTTGTTTCCTTAATCGGATTTGTTTCTAATCTTCCACCTACTCGATTTGGGGTGAGGCAATATCCATGGATTAAATATTTTCTTCTACTTCTACGACATACTATTTCATGTAGCGGGGTAAATAGAATTCTTGGGTTCCAATTGTGATTAGTGGGGTGAATAGAATTCTTGGGTTCCAATTGTGATTTGTATTGAGAATGGGTATCAATGGAGACAATTTAAATGAGTGAAATTGTAAGTCTGGATGGGGGACTCTAGCCCTTCCCTGCAAACAATTCAAAATAGAAAATGAAAATAATTTTAACTCGTCTGCAAGTGTGTGTGAGAGAGAAAGTTCTCACAGTATTATTAGTATGGTATGGAGCCTATGAGTTGCCAAATTCATAAATGGGCACACAATCTCAGAGTAAATCATTCCAAACATCCAAGATTGGCCAAAGATTGACACCGCATGGTGGTGGGAAAAGAAGGTTAAGAAAATTTGTCAGTACAATATTTGAATATACTCCTCGAATGGCGAGTTGAGAATACTTACAGCGCCGCCCTTCCAAGAAACAATGAGTGGGTCTGTCCTCTGCTGCAACACCTGGCAAACAATTTTGTGCAAATCGCAGATCAGTAAATTTTTTAAATCCTTTGGGTATTATGTCAAACAATTAGAGAGAATAGAAGTAAAATTATTTATATGATTATTAGCAAAACTTGCACAGATATATTTGTCTCAAAGATTTTATGTAGAGAACTCTGACGATTTTTTCAGTCTATTTACATTCAGTTAAAATAAGTCGAGTAAATTTCAACACTAGGGTGTGTAATAAGCACATAAAAATTCCTTTTTACACGATTATCATTTAATGCTAGTCATCTTATGTTAGCATTATATTTTAGTTAGTCTACCATCTATGTATCACATTATAGTAGCTCATGATTAATACAGAGGGAGTCCAAAGTCAATTCTTGGTGACTATTATTCAGTTAAATGACACGTTGTCCATAAATTTAGAACCTTAATGCATAGTGTACAGATATCATGTAACTTTAACGCAGTGTTGCAAACATCGGCGCGGTGAAAAAATCAGCAGGGTCCACGAAACATCGTTTCGGGATATCTCGGCAAAACATCAGCAAACATCGGGAAAAAATCAACAAACTTAAAAAATTGAAAAATATTCATTTTTTTTCAACTTTTTAAACATCTAAAGCAACAATAACATCAAATAAACACATTGCTACATGAATATGGAAAGAAAACCGATATATAAGATATATAAGATGTCTAGAGAATCGAGATACATCACACATACAAAATGGATCATGTCCTTGCATCTTAAGTCATAAAAAATATAACAAATGTATCTCATGATCATCATCATGACTCACGAGTCATCTACAATGAAGTAAAGTAAATAAACTATTGATTCCCTCTACCCCTTTTACGGGAAAAGGTAATCGCTGTGCAAAATCAGCTTAGAGCCATGAAAAAAAGTTACAGGAACATCTCTTACTCACTTGGCAACTTAAGAGTCGTACTAAGTGGGCCCTGTATGGTGACTCCAATACTAAATTCTTCCATACTATTGCCTCTGATAGAAGGAATTATAAAACTATCTGGTCTTTAGTAGATGACGAGGGTCACTGTATTGTGGATGAGCAAGCACTTAAGGAGCTTGGTAAAAGACATTTTGCACATATTTTTTTTGATGATAAACAAACTTGCTTGTTAACCCAGCTTCATGTGGTCTCACTTTATCCCTCTATGATCTCTCAGGTGAATGCACCTAGTCTCATTGCTCATGTCACTTTTCCTAAGATAGCAAAAGCATTAAAATCATTCAAGAAGGACAGGAGCCCAGGCCCTGATGGCTGGCCTGTCGAGTTTTACCTTCACTTCTTTGATCTGCTGGGCTTAGAATTGTTACATGCAATTGAATATGCCAGGACTTCTGGGTATATTACCCCCGCACTGAACTCTACCTTCCTAACCCTGATTCCTAAAAAGGACAAACCTACAACCTTTGTGGATTTTTGACCCATTTCCTTGTGTAATTTACTGTTTAATATTATTGCAAAGGTGATTTCTATTAGACTTAATCCTTTCCTGGACTCTCACATCTCCAAAAAGCAGTATGGGTTCCTTAAAAATCGTCATATTATTGAACCTATAAGCATTACGCAGGAGACTCTCCACTCTTTTAAGACCAAGAACACATGTGCTCTCATCCTCAAACTGGATTTGGTGAAGGCTTTTGATAGAGTTAACTGGTCTTATATTAGGCTCATTCTGATACAGATTGGGATACCTCTCCTTGGTGTCAATTGGATAATGGGATGTCTCACATCAGCAAACTTCACTGTACTTGTCAATGGCGACCCTTCACAGTTCTTTGTTGCCTCTCGAGGAATCAGACAAGGTTGTCCACTATCACCTCTGCTTTTCATTCTTGTTATAGAAGGACTGAGTCTCTTGATTTCTGATGCAAGAGAGCATGGTCTCATTAGAGGAATTAAAATCTCTCCTACTCTAGCCCTCACTCACCTCCTTTTTGTCGATGATGTGATCTTGCTTGGTACTGGAACCCTGCCTGAGTGGATTGCATTTGATGTTATCCTCGGTACTTTCTGTAAGGCCTCTGGGATGTGTATTAGTGTTGATAAATCTTGCTTTCTATTCAATAATGTGGACGTGGATACACTGGGTGATATTGCTAGAGTTCTACCTTATAAAATGGAACCTATTGTCTCTGGTTTCAAATACCTCGGTTATTACCTTAAGCCATTGGGGTATAAAGTCAATGATTGGAATTGGTTAGTGCAGAAGTATGAAAAAAGGATCCATAATTAGTCACATAGGTGGTCATCTGATACTTGTCCAAGTTGTACTGTCTAGTCTCCCTTTATACTGGCTGGGACTGGCTCCTATTCCCATCTCTATCCTTGACAAAATCAGAAGCATCAACTTTGCTTTTTTATGGGGATATACAGGGAATAATCGCAAGTACAATTTAACACATTGGCAGCAATTATCCTGGCTGAAGGAGCACGGTGGATGGGGCATTAAAAAATTACATTGGTTCAGTGTTGCTCTGAGGTTAAAAAATCTGTGGATGGTACTTCATAGTAATGGATTGTGGCTTAATGTACTACGTGTGAAGTATTTAAAGAATGTCTCGGTGGTGGAATGGCTCAGAGGAAATAACTTTAATCTTCAAGGAGTTTCTATAATTTGGAAAGGTTTCCTGCAAACTCTTCCTTGGCTAGGAAGATGTTTATCTTGGCTTGTCGGGAATGGACATGATGTCCTTCTGGGTATTGACCCTATTGTTGGAACACAAGCTCCTCACAGTCTTCCTTTGGAGCTCAGAGAGTATTTAGAGGATTTGGATATTACTTCTCTTGCGCAAGCTCACAATATTCAGCCTAGATCTCTTCATTACTGGTACACGATTGAGGACCTGTACATTGCAGGTGATTGGAAGCTTGCATGGCATAATTATACGAGGGGTTTGGAGATGGGAAGAATTAGGCTCCATGCTCAGTCTGAAACACTTGTATGGGATCATAACAGGTCTGTTGGTTCTGCTTCAACAAAGATTGTTTATGATTTTATTGTACATTCCTCACAGCCTCCGATAGGTAACAGTCTGCAAGCTCTGATTTGGTCTAGCACCCTTCCCACTAAAATAAGTTGTTTTATTTGGTTGGTGCTAGAAAACAAAATATTAATGTGGGATAACCTCCAATGAAAAGGATGGATAGGGCCCGACATCTGTGCACTCTGTGGTGCTAGAGAAGAATGTGTCCAAACTATTTTTTCTTTATGCTCTGTTTGGATCAAGGTTATTTGTCATCTCAATGAAAAATATCATTTCTTTCCCCGTCAGCAGTGTGATAACCTTCACAACTTTTTGAGGATTTGGACTCACAAGTTCTCTAAGTATTCAGTCTGTTGCTACCTCATTTTCTTTGCTATGTGGATCATATGGAAAGCAAGAAATTCTTCCATCTTTGAAGGAAAAAAGTTTACAGTCTTGAACATTATTTTCCAGATTGAAAAATTATCCTAGATGTATTAGCCTCCCTGTAAAAAGACAAAAAATCCTCGAGGCCCAGGCTCAGATCCATCTCTTGTCTTTCCCTATGGTTTTTTCGATGGGGCTTCAGCCAACAATATTGGAGGAGCAGGCATCTATATATACTTGAATAAGACTGATTCCTTCGAGTTTTCTCTGGGGGCAAGAACAAGCACCAATACTAAAGCAGAATTGATTGGTCTTTGGGCACTTTTGCATATAGCCCAGGTAATGGGGCTCCCCACACTAAATATTTTCGGGGACTCATCAGTCATTATTAACTTGGTTAAGGGTATTGATGCCCTTTCTCCCCTTGAGCTTAGTCATTGGTGCAGAGACATCAGAAAACTGTGCACTAGTTTTCTCAACCTGTCCTTTAGTCATATCTATCGTGAACATAATCAGCATGCAGACAGCCAATCGAATTCTGCCCTGATTTTGGCTCCTGGTAATTGTATCCATTCTGAATTTTTAGAAGCCCTTTTGGTCTCTCATGACACTCTTACGCTCTTCTAAGCTTGGTGCTGGAGTTTATACTCCTTTTTTCTTGTATTGCACCTCTTTATTGATTGGGAGCGGGCACCTTCTGATTGTAGATCTGCACTCTTATGTCCACGATAGTCATGGGGTTTGAAGGATAGGTACTCATTATTGTCTTTGACTGGATAGTGTTTGGAGATCGTTATTGATGGATATGTTCCTGGATATCCCCCTCGACAGCTTGTTGAGTTGAGACTTATTACAGATGTTTAGTTATAGATACTCTCCCTTTGATCCTTTTATGATGGTAACCCTCACTCAGGGATGGCACTTCAGATGCCCTTTGATTCTTTTATGAATATCAAGGATAGGCCTTTTTCCTTCTAAAAATAAAAAACTAAAGCTATATTTTGATTTGAATTAAAAATTGAAAATTGAAAAATAAAATATTGAAATTTTTTATTTTACATTTGATCCCAACAAAAAATCTTATATTTAATTTACACTTATCCCAACGCAAAATCTTATTTATAGTTCATTACGGAACTGCAACTTAATTATAATGACTTAAATGGCTAATGTGCTTCATTATTACAGTTTTCTTTTCAATTATTACGGAGCAGTTTCTGATTTCTTTTTCCTCGGCTGATGGATTAAGTAGGGCTTTATACTCTGCAAAAAGGAAGGGCGTGTTCAAAGGCATAAATATGAGAGGGCAGTTTTAGAGACTAACTCATATTCTTTTGGTTAATGAAATTCGAATTTTTTATCATAATGGCTCCTTACAGGACAGGGACAAGCTAATTCTCTCCATTTTATCTTTATTCTGCTCAGCATCAGAATAAAGTTCAATGACAATAAATCTTATCTTGCAGCGAATGGGATGGAAAATGAAGAAATGGAAGCTTACATGGAAGGATTCAGTTTATCATTTTTTATTTAGAAAATGGTCTCAAGTACCTAACATTTTGCATAAAAACCTGGGCCCTATGTGAAAAAACATTGGGATTGGATTCTAATAAAGTGTGATTTAGAAAATGGTCTCAAATACCTAACATTTTACCTTAAACCTGGGCCTTATGTGAAAAATACATTGGGATTGACTTCAAATAAAGTGTGAAAATTGTATTTTATGTTGGTTTTATTGTTGGCTTTCAAAGGCTGGTTGTATTTTTTTTAAATAAAGAAAACATTGTTTTTTTTATATTAAAAATTGTGCCATAATTACAATCAGATAGAGAGAGGTGGCTAAAATTATTTAACCTGCTGCAGGCCCATTAATGCGGCATGGTGTCTATTGTTGAGATCCAATGCGCACCATGCCTACTGTTGCCACATTAATTAGCCTACAGTAGGCTGGAACCCTTGTTGAGATCCAATGGGCACCATGCCTGCTGCGGCCGCATAGGTTCTCATTCAGAATGTTGAGATCCAACTAACAACATGCATACCGCTGCCACATTAATTGGCTTGCAGTAGGCTGGATATTGATTGCCCAGAGAGGTTCTCATTCAGAATTATCCAACCAGATATATATTAAAGGTCAAACGATATAAACTTCTTTGAATGCTTCAGCCTATTTCACTCAAAGCATAGCCATAGTTCTGCAAAACAATAAAGAGCTAAAACCCATATCATGGCCAAAAGAATCCCCCAAGTGAATCAAGTTTCCATAAAGAAGCTCCTCATATAAAATAAAACCTCCCTTAGATCCAATGGCCTTTTTTGATAGCACATCCACTTCTCCATTGTATTCCCTATAAATATGATGGAGAGAAGTCCATCGGAAGGATTCACGAAGACTTTTAACTCTACAAATCCAATGAGAAATCCCAAGAGTGAATGTGATGAACCTGATTTGCCCAATCTATGATGACTTTTGAATCCCCCAAAATATGATAAATATGCAGATTCTTGTTATGAGCAAACCAAAGGAGACCCCAAAGAGCCACTAATTCCACCTTAGTATCTGTACATTTACCCACTGGCATTCTCAGAAGAAAACTGTGATTCATCTGCATTTTAATAACCATCCCTGCCCACACTCACCCTTTTGTTCAGAACCATCAAAAAAACCAGTCACTACAGATATATCCATAAATGGAGGGTGAGTCACTCTACCTAAACATTTCTTAAAACAACATCCATACTCCTTTGACCTTGCCATAATATTGATGCAGACATGAACAAGACCTATCTATTTTTCCTGAAAAATAGTAAAATTCATGGCTCGCCAGACTTCCCAAAGAGTTGCATAAGGAACGTCCATCAAGAATGGATGTGAATCCTTCCATCTGAGTAAATTAGCTTCCAAATTTCGTAGTCCTTTTAAAAGTTATGCCACAGGCCATGCTTGTCTACTCGATAACCTTATCATGGATACCCCATGGTGTCTTGGATTCTATAAGGAAACTCATGATTCATTATTTTTGGGTAGGAAGTATGGAAAAGAAAGTACGGTGTGGATCAAATGGAAGGATTTGGCTATTCTTAAATGTTAGGGTGGATGGGAATAAATTTTTTACCCGCCTTTTCCAATGCCTTAGCAGCAAAGAACATATGGAGGCTGATCAACGGGTGGGGATTTTGGCAAGAGGCTATTATTCCAAAATATATTGAATCATCCTCTATACTTGAGTGGATTTACAATCCATCCAAATCCATCCAAAATATCACAATAATGTGGAAAGCAGATGTATTATCTTTCCCAATCATAGCTAAAGGTCTATCTTGGAATATAAGAAGCGGATTTAGTGTCAGAGTCAGGGAGGATGCTTGCATTGGAAGCGATTCAAAACACTTGTCACCATTCCATATGGTGATGTTTCTGAGATTTAAATGTTTGGTGTCTCTTAACAAATTTAGTGACCATGGTATTGTATCTCTATTTGGAAATGGATGGAAGAATGGAAACTCTCTTGTGTATCGGGGGTAATGATGTTGCCATTTGGAAAGCATATACAAGCCATTTAATTAGTTCCCACATTCATTTAAACATGGAAAAGAATTTTCTCATACGGTGAATGACAATCACGGTATATATACCCCAAAAGCGGGCTATAATATGTAGATGAAGAGTTAAAATGTTGATCCATACTAGTGGTAGAGTATTATTTGGAAGTTCAATGTTCTTCCGAAAACCAAAATCTTAATGTGGTTCTTTCTCCGCAATAAGGCCTTAACTTGGGACCATATGCAAAATCGAAATAGACCAGGACTTGGTATAGGTTATTTATGCAATAATGTTGAGTCTAATCTAGGTATGTGTCACAGGTTATGAAGGAACTGGAAATGATCCTTCAGATCAAACTGCCTTAGGAAATTGGGTTCTCAATCAATGTGTGTCTTTTAAGCTAGTGTCAAAGAGAAGAGTTACGAGAGTTCAAAGTGTTACCTTTTATTCTAGCTTGGTAAGAATGGTTGAACCGAAATCTTTTTCTTTGGTGATTTTTACTCTTCCCCCTTTCCCATGCAATCATATGTGCTTCAGCTATCCACAATTATCCTTGGCAAATCAAAATTAAAAATATACACCAGGTTAAAGAAGAATAAATCAACAAGCTTTGGCCATGGTCTTTTTTTTATGCAGAAGCATAAGAAGATCATGGACTATGCAATGTAGGTGGAGTACTACACATTCCAAACAAGAAAATTTGTTTTAAGGAAGGTTTAGGATCTGGCACAAATTTTGTGTTGAATGCTTTACTCCAAAACTTCTCTACAGTGGAAAACAATATAAAGAAGTTACAAGTTTTTGGTGATGCTATGATAGTAATAGATTGGATCTTGGAGGTGAAGACATGCCACAACCTATTTTTGCATAATATGCCTTCAGAATCATCTCCAGCAGGTTATCTTCTGTCATATCCTAAAAGAAAGGAACATGGAAGTAGATATTTTATCAAGGAGGGAGTCCATCGAGACATAGATCAATGGATTACTTCATAAGATATACATGGTCAAATTTATGATCTCATCCATGTCTGTGTTGAACCTCAGACCCTGGTTGGACTGTTTTTTTTTCTTCTAAAAATTAGGATATTTTTTCTATAACTTTTTTAGAATTGAGATGGCTATTTTCTAAGAAGCTGAATCTATATGATTCTCTATTCTTTACATTAAATGCCTCTAAACTGAGATAGTATATCTATAAGTCATGTACAGATCTTGTAATTTTATGTCCAAAGTCATTTTTTTATAAAATTGATGCTTCAAGTGGTAATTTTTATGAGCTATGAAATCAAGAAAGTTGTAATTAGAATCTAAGATGCTGGTAAATGCACAGTTTTTCTAAATAATTATGTATTTTGAGGAATGTAATTTTTATGAATAAAATTATAATTTTTTTATGTAAAAAAATAAAAATTTATATAAAAAAATAATATTTAACTTCACAAAGCTAATGTTACTAGTACTGTATATGTATAAAATTTGAAAGAAAAAAATTCATATTTAACTTCATAAAGCTATTGGTACCCAAAAACAATGTATATAAAATTTGAAAGAAAATATTTTCATACATATTACTAAGTCGATATTGATACTTTCTCCATAAAAAATGCTAGAGGCGAAGATCTTATCATTTAATTGTAATCATTTTCATACATATTACTAAGTCGATATTGATACTTTCTCCATAAAAATTGCTAGAGGCGAAGATCTTATAATTTCATTGTATGATATAACGGGTGTTAGTATTCTTTGTAAATTTTGAAAGAAATTCACTAGCATTTACTCTCGTATATATTAGGAGTCACTAGATATTCATAGTTTCTCCCATCTATTAAGGTTTTTATAAAATTCGAGGCATGCTTCATGAATACAAATTAGTAGAGGTGGGGACTCTATAATTTTATTCTTTTAGATTCACTAGCAATTACTCTCGTATATATTAGTAGTCACTTGATATTCATAGTTTCTTCCATCTATTAAGGTTTCTATAAAATTTGAGGCATGCTTCATGAATACAAATTAGTAGAGGTGGGGATTCTATAATTTTATTGTTTCAGATTTACTAGCAATTACTCTCGTATATATTAGTAGTCACTTGATATTCATAGTTTCTCCCATCTATTAAGGTTTTTATAAAATTCAAGGCATGCTTCATGAATACAAATTAGTAGAGGTGGGGATCCTATAATTTTATTCTATGATTTTGTTGGACACAATAGCAGCTTGAGAGCAGGGTGAATCACTGTGTCATTGTTTTTGACTAATTTCAACTTCTTGACCCATAAACTAAGATCATCAATTGTTTATAACAAAATGCATTAATCATTAATCAATCGAATCATCATCACAAAACATAAGAGACACATTGCAACATAAGTTTTGTAAACTTTATTATATCTAACTTGATATTGGTTACATTGAAGGCCACAACCTTGGGATCTGCATTAGCTTCAACTGATTCAAGAGCACCAACTCTCATTCCAAGACCGACTTGGTTATTTCTCAAGTCAAACTCAGAAAACGGGTTGCAAGACCCAACTTGCAACTGCATATAGAGATCTGTCACATCACCTGTCAATATTCTGCCATGTCACTATTGTAGTTATCATGTCATCAAGCTACTCATCATTATCATATCAACTGCCGCTCTCAAGGTTTTCTCAAATATTATCATTCATTATGTCACTATATTTCACTAGATCATATCGTTACCAAGCTGCTTATTTTTCATATGTTTGTTCAAGTCATTTAGGTTCTATTCTATCATGACATCACTATTTCCACTAACATGTCATAAATATTTCCACATTCAAGTCATCAAACTGTTCACAAACATGTCATCAATCAAGTCTGCAAAAATTTATTCATATATAGTGACAACTCATGTCCATTAAGATAACCACCTATGCCAACTATATGTTGCTTGAATACATCAATGTACTTCTCTAGCAGTCTCAGTAGACACAGCCGAATTTTGTTTACTGCAGCGAACCCTAAAATAGAGAAAAAGATTTACAACTTGCCTCAACTATCTCATTCTTATGTGTCTTCCACAATGTATCCACTCTAACTCAGTGAAGACATAAACCCTGAAAACTCCAAACCATTCTACATCCTTTTGTTGCGGCTGCCTCAGTCTTGATGTATACCAAAAAAACTAAATTCCAAAAGTGACAAACCTCGTGTCTGTGTTGCCTCAGTTATTTTCCCTAAAATTAGAGCTTGATCTCCAACTACTGCTCCTTTGGAATGGTGATAGATTGTTTTCCTTGGAATTTGAGATAACCTTTGACTGTAATAACCTACTATTGAAATTTCTCCATAGCTGCAAAAAAAATTGACAGGATGCTCCTTTCAAGCTTTGGGGCTGTAACAGAAACTATAGATTGCTTCCAGCTTAGACTTTGATTAAATTTATCACTGCTGCAAAAAATTGGATCCCTCAATGCTACTGCCTCAGTCCTATACCTGAATTTCCTCAGTGTAATACCTTAGTTCAGTTGCTTCCAGATATCAGTCTGGAATTTCCTCAGAGCTTGAATCTAAAACCACGAATTTCTCCTTACATAAATGAACTGGTTATTTATATTAGTTTTCCATGGCTAGTTTTTTATCAATCGACCTGCAAAATGTATATACAATTTTTACATTTTTATATTTATTAATTCATGACTGATCCAACTTGTCATAATTATTTAATCAATTTTTATTTGACTAGTATATATGCACAAAAAATTATTTGCTTGACATTCACAAGGATCTTCAAGTGTATGGTTTTCTTCAAGACATCAAGGCATGTCCATGGCTCTATCAACACTCATCTAAACATAGGATGAACCATATATCATCATCAACAAGTTATAGGTATGTGGGTTCAAGACCCAAGGTGCCATACACAAGATCTTTAAGAACTCAAGTCCATCATCATCAAGTCCACCATCAATCATCATCAAGCGTTCCATTATATTAGTGGTTACAACGATGTCAAGCCTTTTCATACACTATGACCATCTCCAAGGGTTCCATGACCCCATCAACCCATAAATGACCATAGAATGGGTCATTTGTCCCATTTGGTGTCCCAATTCCCATGTCATAAAGATTTTTTTGTCATTAATAGCTTCAGTGTGTTAGGATTATAATCCTCCCTTGTCCAAACTGGTCTATTAGATTATATTTTTCTAACTTAGGAGTCATTTAGTTATTATTGAGTCCACTAGTACCATTGGGTCCACTTGGCCTAATGGGGCCACATTTACTAGTCACTAGAGTGTGGGGAACATAGATAGAGGTCATTTGCAACCGACTACACCTTCATGCATCAGTTACTATGCCTCCTAGATCATTCCCTACAATTTAGGAGCAATTGGGAGTGCTAACACCAACCTCCTTCAGTTGTTGGAAGTTGGTGACTAGTCAAGCTTGGTTATGCTTCAGTTACATTCAGTTAGATATCCTCTAGTTCAGTTAGCACCAGTTTTGCATGGATGCATGTGGGAAGGCACCTATTCTCACCTACCACTATAGTTAGACTGGTTTGATTCATTGTAACTAATTGAGAGACTCGATTAGAGATATGGAGTTAGCCTAATGAACTCCGATAGTGATTTAAACACTTCTAGTTAGCCATGCCATTAGATTCAATTGGTGGATCCGAATCCTATCCACATGATTCGAATTCCCTTATATGTAACACTATTGTGTACTGTTGGGATTAATGAAGTTTATATTGTAATTATACTGAGCAATACTTGTCGGTTTACTGTGATATTTGTTTTCTTCAGTGGGTATTATTCATTCCTTTACATTGCATACTAATTCAATCTAATGGAACTCATTTCCTGAATATGAATGACACATTAATTCTAATATGGTATCAGAGCATCCATAGGCAAGCTTCAAGTCTATCTACTCTTCATTGTACACCGGAAGCAGTTGGGTTTCCACATAACTCTCACAATCTTTGCATTGCTAACTCTGGATTCATCCAAAGAAGTCTCTACGGGCGTGACGAACCCTAAGAAAGTGTGCATGTCGAGAAGGAAGGATTGATTCTGACATGGTGTGAATTGGTTTTTTTTTGCAGTGAATTCTTACAGGTGCTACGTAGGATGATTGAAGATATTGTCTAATCAGAAGGAGAAGTGATGGATTCTCAATATTTCACACCCTGGATCCTAACACCCTTCAACAATGTTTATTTGAGGGCATATATGCAGGTATCTTTGTGCAAGATGGGCCTGTTTAGGATGGCAATGGGAAGGGGGATTGAATCCCATCACCCAGCTGAGAAAAAAAAGTTTCTAAACTTCTTAGATGAAGCTTTTGGATTTCTATGTGCTCACATATCCAAATACCTCCTCTTCCACCTTGAAGGTTTGAGGACTCCCAAAGAATCTTGGGAGAAGTTTGAATTCTTGTTTGGCAAGCAAGATGAGCTTCGGGGACACATCTTGGAGAACAATCCAATAGCCTTACAGACCATCAGTTTCAAGAACATACAACAATTCTTTACAAGATTCAAATCTCTTGCACTTCAATGTAAGTAGTGTGGAATAGAGAGAAACGATGAGAAGCTTCTGCTCTTCGTACTCAATAAACTAGGTTCTGAGTATTTTGTATTTGTTTCTACCTTCCATTCCCAATTGGAAGATTCCCTTGGTTGATAGCTTTGTTGATTCCTTAATATAGGAGCAAGAAAAGTTGGTACAATTGGTATTCCTCCAAACTTCAAAGAACTAAGCTCTTTTGGTGATACACTCTACTAATGCGCAAGCTAAAGGGAGGCACAAGGGAAAGGAGCCTAAAGCTTCTAATTCAAAACCAAAATAGAATCAGATATATTCTGAAGGAGCTTCAGGATCCAAGAGGAATAAGAAGTTTGAAAAGACAAGATGTCCCTATTGTATGAGGGGTTTTCATCCTGAAAACCATTGTATGAAGAAGCAGATCGACCAGTTGTCCTCCCTCCTTGAACAAAACAATATTGCTCTTCCAAACAGAGAAAAGAAGTCTGATGCCAGAACACAGACAAAGGATCATGAGAGGTGCCATGCCTTGAAGGTTTTCCTTACTCAGTCTACGACTTATTTGATTGATTTTGGAGCATCCAACCACATGGTTTCTTCTAAGGAATCTTTCTCTTCCCTCACACTATCAAAAGGACCAAGCATTCACATGGGAGATGACTCCCAAATTCTAGCAGCAGGAAGAGGTTCAGTTAAAATCCAGCATGGTGAGTTCAAAAATGTTCTCTGTGTGCCCTCCCTTGCATCTAATTTTTTGTATGTTTATCAATTAACCCATACAGGATCTCCCAAGAGAGTTACATTCAACTCAAACTCAGTTGAAATCATAGAAAAAGCTACTGGAAAACTCATAGCGAAAGGTATTTCCAATCATGCCACTAAGGCTTGTGAGTTCTCACATTTTTTTCCTATCTCACCTCCTACATCTCTATTGACTCATGCTAACAACTCAAGCAAGATATGGCATGAGTGATTTGGGCATCTCAATTTCAAATATTGCCAGCAACTCCACAATGATAAAATGGTTGAGCGCTTTCCTCTCATCCAAACTTCCGATGGAGTATGTCTTGGTTGCTTGGTAGGAAAGCATCTAGAGAAGAGGTATGAAGTTGGGAAGACACATAGGGTTTCTCTCTATACTTTATTTGATACATATTGATGTGGAGGGACCAATTCCCACAACATCAATTAATGTTTGCAAGTATTTCCTTACTTTTACTTATGATTGTTCAAGGTTCTGCTGGATATACTTCATGAAACAGAAATCGGAATATTTTTAAATATTTAATATTTTCAAAGCTATGGATGAGAATAGTTTCAGGAAAAATATCAAGTCCATAAAATCTAATAAAGGAGGAGAGTACATTAAAATAGATTTCCAGTATTATTTTGAATCAAAGAGGATTCTAATGGAACACTCAGTTCCATACACACCATAGCAAAATGGTGTGGCTGAGAGGAAAAACAGATCACTGAAGGAGATGGAAACATGTCTTCTCCATGCCAATAATATTCCTCCTTTTCTTTGGGAATAAGTTATAAACTGTGTTTCATGCATACAGAATAGAGTGCCTCATAAATCATTGGTTGGGGTCACTCCATTTGAAGCATTGCATGGGAATAAGCCAATGTCTCTCACTTGAGAGTTTTTGGTTCCAAAGCTTGGTCTGGAATACCCATTGATAAGAGGAAGGCCTTCCAATCCCAAAGTAGTGAATGCATTCTATTGGGATATGTAGAGGATGTAAAAGAATACAAGTTGATGGAGGTTGCAACTAGGAAATGCTTCATTGAGCGAAGTGTTCAGTTTGAAGAATATTAGTTGTGTGATACACCACCATATGAAGCATAAGAAGGTATAAACACTGTTCCACTATAGTTTGATGATAATGATTTGTTACATGTTTCATATTCAGATGAAGAGGAACCATATAAAAATGATCTTGGTATTGAGGATGAACCTCAAGAGATTCTAGATCCAGATCCAGCATCCATTACAAACCAAATGCCTAATCCTAGATGGGCCCAAAATCTCATTGGTGCAGCCAGGGATGGTGCTGGGAATCTAGAAGACAGAAGGAGAACAAGGTCCCAATATCAAAATGAGCATGTTTCTCTCTCTCTCTCTCAGATTCGTTCCCTATAGAGTGGTGCAAAAAACTTCCAGGAAAGTTCTACAAGATGATAGATAATGATCAACTATTTGGCCCACAAAAGAAGAAAATTGATCATTCTCTACCTCTTCCATACATAAGAAACATACACAACATCCATCGGTTCAGAAGGACATTGATAGGTTCACATGCACAACTTTAGGATGTTGCTGCACAGAATAACCATACTGCTACATAGAGCTTCAAATTGCAGTAGAGTTTCTGCAAGTTATTTTCTAAGGAGGAAGTTTCTTTTCTTCTCAAAATAGCTTATATTCTTTATTCCTTCTTATTTTGAGGGGGGGGGGGCAGGGGGGATCCCATGAGTTTTTCCCCTATTTCCTCAGTTTATTGAGCAGCTTTTTTTATTCTTTTAGATTGTATATGGGTGACTTTTGGCCTTGTTTCCAGGGCCCGCAGTTATCCAAGTTAGGATTCAAGGGGAGTGTTAGGATTATAATCCTCCCTTGTCCACACTGGTCTATTAGATTATATTTTCCTAAATTAGGATTCATTTAGTTATTATTGGGTACACTTGGCCTAATGGGGTCACATGTACTAGTCACTAGAGAGTGGGGAACACAAATAGAGGTCATCTACAACTGAATTCACCTTCATGCATCAGTTACTGCCCCTCCTATAGAATTCTCTACAATTTAGGAGCCACTGGGAGTGTCGAAACCAACCTCCTTCAGCTGTTGTTAGTTGGTGACTAGTCAAGCTTAGTTTGCTTCAATTACATTCAGTTAGATATGCTCCAGTTATGCATGGATGTATGTGGGGAGGCACCTATTATCACCTAATTCTCACCTACCACTGCAGTTAGACTGGTTTGATTGATTGTAACTGATTGAGAGACTAGATTAGACATCTAGAGTTAGCCTAGTAAACTCCAATAGGGATTTAGACACTTCTAGTTAGCCATGCATTCAGATTGAGTTGGTTGATTCAAATCCTATCCACATGATTCGAATTCCCTTATTTGTAATAGTGTTGTATATTGTTGGGATTAATGAAGTTTATACTGTAATTATAATGAGAAATACTTGTATGTTTCCTGTGAGATTTTTTTTGTTCAATGGGTATTATTCATTCTGTTACACTGTATAATAATTCAATCTAATGGCACTCATTTCCTGAGGATCAATAGCACATTAATTCTAATACAATGATCATGTCATCAACATTTATTCCTTTCCATATCATCATCCTTTGTATACCTTTGTCATTAATGGTTTGTCATCAATGATAACCTTGCTAATAAATCTCCCCCTTTGTCATTGATGGAAACATCCTTCAAATATTATCCCCCTTTGTCATTTATGGAAACATCCTTCAAATCTTCTCCCCCTTTGACATTAATGACAAAGGGATATTGAATTTACATTTGATTTTTTGTCACTCCCTCTGAGACTAAGCTTGGACTGTTTTGAGTGCACGCCACTTGGACTCAAACAATATTGTTCATGAGTAATATAAGGTTTCTTCATACTTACTCCTTTTGTCAATCAACACTCTTATTATGACTATCTTTGTCTCTTTCAATTGTTCGATTACTTGTCTAGTTATTAGTGGATTGCAAATCTACCACAAAACTATGTTTTATCAGCCTAACTTCCAAAAAATACATGCTTGTTCCTTGATTCACATAAACCCAAAAATGTAACACCTCACGCTTTTCAGACTTCATCCCTTCCTTGCATTAGCTTTCCTTCTATCAATGTTTTCAATTTGATCACAGTACCTATTTCTATGCTTGGAGAATTCACCTTTTACTCGTGAGTCCATCCTCCATCTCCATGGAATCAGGGCGTTGTAGAGTCTTCAAGAGACCTTAAACTTAGTCTGCCATATGGAAGCCATCTTCTCTTCTATGAACAACCTCATTCATATTTAACAACACGTTCTTTTTCACCCATACTTGGGAATGTATTTAGCTGTGAGCACTTGACTTTTTCACTTCAAATTTTCCTGCATTATTCTTCCTTAAATATCATTGGTTCTCTTTGCAGGTCTATATGAAGGACTCCTCATCAGTTTTCTTCTTGGACTTGCACAATTTTTGGTTTTATAACCAAATCCAATAGATTTGTAGCATCTCATGGTGGGGAAATTTGCAGCAACATGGCCAATATGGTTACAAGTCCAGCATCTAACCTTGTCATTGGGACTTCCAACACTTCTTCTTCCATAGGGTCTACAATCCATAGCCTTATGACCAAATTTAGCACAAGAAAAACAATATCCATTGAATTCATTTTCATACCTAGGACTTTGGTTTCACAGTGGAGTTGTCTCTTGTCTTAACTTGCTTTGAGGTGTAGGACTAACTCCTTGATATCCTTCAAAATTTATGATGTCTTTTGCAGTTATGTGAGGAGAAACTTGGATTTCATATTTGGAGAATGAGGGACCAACTTCTGGGGTCTTAGGGGTCCATGTTCCAACTTCATAATTTTTGTCTTCCTTGTTGTAACCAAGCCCATATTTCTCAAATGGAGACCTTTGACAGTCCAATATCTCATCCAAGATAGTTGTATTGTTTTTTAACTTGATAGAAGCATTTGACTTTTCATTCTTATTTATGATTTCAACCACCTCCATTTCAAGGTGCTCACAAGTCTTTTCCTTTTCATCCAAGTGATTCTTCAAAACCTATTCCATCCTTTTGGCTTATTCAAGTTGAGTCTTTAAGTCAATATTAGCCCTTCTTATTTATTCAATATTTATTGTGTCATCACCGGCCTCACTTTGACTGATAAGATCAATATTTAATCTTTTAATTTCATTATTTTTGTCTTCTAGCTCAGCTAGCAAAATTTTAATCTTGAGATTGAGTTTCTTAGAAAGATCTATTGGCTTCTCATTGTATTCTTCGATGGACTCAAAAATCTTCCTTTTAATACTTGAATTGTTTATGAAATCAATTTTCCTAAATAGGCGTGCTAGGAAATATTTCTTGGCTTCTTCAAGGTCATTTACAACTTCATCATAATCGCTACTACATAAATTAGAAAGATCGTTACTTTCACTGATGTCTGAATCTTACTTTTTCATTTCCTCTTGCTTCATATATTCAATGGACTATCTCGGTTTCCTTCTTTGTGTCTCGGTTTCCTCCTTGATACTCACTTTCCATCTTGAACCATAGACATTTGGATGATTTGTTTTCTCCTACACCTTTGATAGAGCTTGGGAGTCCATCCATTAGAAACTTTAGGGCAATGATGTTTTCCTTCTTGTCATCTTTTTCTGCAACTGACTTTGTCATCTTATTGGATAGAACATGTGGGTTGACCATAATTTCCCACAAACCAAATTTCTTCAAACATGCTTTCATCTTGCTTCTCCAACTGAAGTAATCTTCCATGTCAAAAACTAGAACATCGTTGTTAGTGACCTCTGCTTGTCCTTCCATTCTATGTGTCCATGGATCTCCTTTAAGCTAGTTAGGCTGGTGTTGAAGGTCTGCTCCGATACCAATTGTTGGACACAATAGCACACTGAGAGGGGGGATGAATTAGTGTGTCACTGCTTTTAACTAATTTTATCTTATTGAGCCTTAAACTGAGATCATCAATTCCCTAAACTGAGTTTCCTTGTTGCTTGTTCACCCATGACATATGCACACCATTGGACTATAGATGCAGTGTCTCGAAGGCGAGCACCTGTAAACTTCATCTCTTCCCTTCGAAGGGAAGTTTTAATGCATGCACCAGCACCATCATGCTCTCCTTTTCCATGACCAGTTTCAAAGTAGTTCCATACATGTGGCACCTTGTATTTTATGTGCAACAAACACAACCATTCAAATACACATGCATTCTTGAACTTTCCAGCACAACCATCTGACCAAATGAAATGACGATAAAATGGTATATCCATAGCTATCACGTGATCATAGAATAATTTAAAGCAATGTTGCACGTAATGGATGTAATGGGTCCGTTCGTCACTTATGTAGAAGTGACTTTCTTTTAGTATCACACATTTCTCTTCATTGATGTCTTTCCCATGTCGATACGTGATATGCACCATTATGCTCACCTGCTCTGAGTGATAGTATTGACTTTGAATTTCATTTTGTGGTTGTAGGGTGTAATTTTCCACAAATTCAACCACTGATAGTATTGTTCCGAGAGGGAAGGTGTCTCGACATATTTTGAATTGCTCATCTTTCCACCATGCCATATCGACATGTTGAATGTACTGTTGGATCTTTCCACGAAACTCTGGAATAAAATCACATACTCGCACCTGGTACATGAATATTAATATGTCAATAAACCACATAAAAAATGTGTACATGAATATTAATTTGTCAATATTCAAGAATTTACCTGTGAATTCACCAATTTAATCTTCCTGCTTTCTTTCCCATCATTTAGCTGATATGTCTCATACTGATAATTCTGCTTCTCGACAATTGCATTCCCGAATGCTTGATCTTCACTTTCATGGATGCAATCAGACCATAAGGATAGCCCACCACAATTGTTGCAAGAACCGTCTACACATTGTTTTAAGTAATGTGTCTGCCCATCTTGCCTCGGACACATGATGCTATGGATGAAATCTCTGGATGACATTGGCAGTACTGTACTTGAGCATTCCTACACATGGTTAGGATGCAAAAAATGACGTATATGTGCAAATGTAGGGTAATATAGGTCAAACTCTATGTGGTATCTACAACAACAAGTGTTCTGGATGGTATTGATTCTAACATACCAAGGCTTGCATTTTTCAAAAGATCTTTG
>LPNX010440229.1:0-64863 GCA_001517045.1 Pseudotsuga menziesii
TAATTATAAAAGTAATAGTATTTATAATTTTTATTTATTTATTAATGACATTAGATTTTTTTATTATATCTTAGTTATTAGTGATTATCTATAAATGGTCCGGTCTGTTACGTTGATGTGGCACATGCGAGCTCAATAAAATAATTGTGTAGAGAACTATTGCATGAAATTGGAACAACAATAAAGTTCCTTTCCAACTCAGGATTTACGATGTCTTAAAGTCTGAACTTGTGTTGAAATTCAAGAAGGATTGTTCAAATTGGTACTTGAAGTTTATTTTAGTCAAATGCCAATGAACAAAGCTGGGTTTTTTTCTTGACAGTGCCACTTTTACATATCTTTTAAGCACTGAATTGTGAGCCTAGTAGAAAAGGATTTTAATCTCCAGCTTCCTTTGTTTGAAATCTGCTGTAGTTACAAGGATAAACTAGGATTGAAAAACTGTGGACTGTAATAACATAGACGCCTGTATATAAATTTTAGAGAACTTTTGTTAAAGCATGTAATGGCGATTTTAGCTTTCATATTAAAATTCATTAAATATTATTTTTAAAATATTTGTTAAAATATTAACTTTCTAAATCCTTTTAATATAGTGATTTACCTGTATTATTGTTCTAAAATGTTGCTCAAGGATCTTCACAACATGTGGCAAACCACATGGACGGCCGACGATAAGGGATCTTCACAATAGGTGGCAAACCTTTATTATATGTAATTTTTTTTGAAAATCTTTGGATGCAGATGACAAGATCAGAAGGGCGGGCATGTGGTCAGCGAGTAGGTGGTTAATTAAGCCCTGCGCGTTCATGAATTTTTTTAATGAATCTGGTGATGGCGGCTCCTGGCACGAGGGAAGTGATGGCTCTTTGAAGATTGTGGTGGTGGAGGGTATGTCAGCTCTATGTAACGTACCCAAAAGTGTCAATGTAAAAAAAAGGTTAATTTATTATTTATTTTAAAGATAATTCAAACCTACCTTGTTTGTCTCCACTACGTCATACTTTATATTATTCAACTTTTATATTATTGCTTATATCTTGATTATCCCTATAATAAAGTTATGGTTTAATCTCGTTTTACATAACTATGATTAAGGTTAATGATTATGCATTAGAGACGTAGGTGGTCTTGTTAAGAAAACATTATTCTTAGCACAATTAATTATTATATTAAGATCAAAATAAATATTATTATTAATTATTATTCAACTGCTCTTTTTCATAAAAGTTATTATATTAAGATCAATAAATATTTAGCAAATAAATAAATATTTAGCAAATAACAAATAAAGATAAATATTTGAATCTATTATGTTTTGATGCATCTTAAAAAAAATTATAATAGTGCTTTAAATAAAGTAAGTTAAATTGTAATAACGTTTGGAACACATGAAAATTTGAAATCGGTAAATGGTGGGAAATTTTATAATGAAATTTATTTACATAATTTAAAGTTAGAATAACTTTTTAAATAATCAATCACTATCTACATGCACTTTGGGTAACATAACATAATCAATCACTTTGCGTAACCTAACATATCTTTGAATTAGGCGAACTCGTCATAAGGTATGCATCAAATAAAGTTAAAGAGTTCGAAGTTCTTTGGAA
The DNA here is from genome assembly GCA_001517045.1 of Pseudotsuga menziesii. Classification (NCBI taxonomy): domain Eukaryota; kingdom Viridiplantae; phylum Streptophyta; class Pinopsida; order Pinales; family Pinaceae; genus Pseudotsuga; species Pseudotsuga menziesii. Next base: position 1,614 of record LPNX010440229.1, read on the forward strand.
GGCAAGTTTTTCACTTGTCCATTGTTGATATGCCAACCCCTATCAATTCAATCTATACTCTTTCTTTTTAATAAACCCCTTTATTTTTAAAATTAAAAGCCCTCGTACAATTTTAAAACTTGTCCATGATTGGTTAGTTGATCTACCAACCCCCTTCTATTCAATCTATATTGTCCCTTGCTAATCACACATTGCTGCATGCCACAATGTTCTTTCTACTATTTGTATATTATTTAACACAAAAAGATATTCTCGGGCCGAGACAACTAGCATAGAATCGTGTAACGTTTGATAGATGAATCTGATAGAATATATAAAAGCCGCCATGGCTCGAGCTGAGAGTCACTACTTAAGTGGTGAGATAAAAAATATGTATATTTACGTGCAGTTCGACCCTAGGTATCCAGATTGCATTATTAACCATTTAGTTGAGACACAGAAAAAGAATCGTTACACATTAAAAACGGTAATAAATTTAATTTTTAGTAACAATTAACTCGTAAATATTCACCGACCATAAATTAAATGACTCTTAATAATATTTAGTAACAGAGCTAGATCCTGTGTGTTTATAACCTACAGGTGTCCATTTCCGCGAGCGTTTTGGTTTAAACAGCATGATAACAAGCAGGTGAACTGGGTTTCTTGGTCGGTTACACGGTTGACAACACGTTGTATTAACTATCTGGTTATATGGATCTCTATATTAATGTATACAATTTAGTTGACCTTTATAAGAAAATATTATAATTTACTTAAACTAAAAAATATAAAATGGGGTAACAATTGAACAAATTTAATAGTAAGATCAAATTAGAATAATTAATCATATATAAATGCATTAGGGAGAGAAAGCTTTAAAATTAATAAGCACCACCATAAAATAAATACAATTAAAATTTTTAAATCATAGCCAATACCAAATATATTCACCTATTAAATTTCCCATACATAATATCATATATAATTTCATATAGAAAGTAAATAAGCATAATATCATATATAATTTCATATAGAAAGTAAATATATCACCAAACGATATTTAATACAGCTATGTATAAATAATTATAAAAAATAAAAAACATTTGAAATTATGAAAACAATGTAGCCATTCTCTCATGACAATTATTATTAGTTATGAGTGACATATGTAATCTCATGTACTAAGAAAAATTATTACAAAATAGCATTTAACACTATCTAAAAAAATTTAGTAAAAATTTGTTTTGTTCTAAATTATTCTTTCTCCATATGCAAAAAAACTTATTTTCATTAAATACTTTATGGATTCCTCTAATATATATATATATAAGTATTTTTAATGCATTTATTTAAAACATTATCACTGAATTTATAATTTTTTTTTTAAAAGAGGTTCCTTTGCCACTGCCAACAATGTTTGAAGGAAATTTATTTATTGAGGAAGGTTCTCCTAATTCCCTATCTTTACTTTCTAGATATTCATAGAATTCCTATTTATTTTCATCAATTTTGTTTACTAGAAATTCAATTAAACGATTAAAAGCTTTCCAAGCTTAGCAAATTTATCTCTCCATCTTCATAAGCCATTGTTTAAATGAAAAGAAAGGGGGATTTTCAAGGAATATTTTATTGCAATAAGCATAACCATATCACATGCATGGAAGCAATGTGGTATCGTTGCAAGATTTGGTTTTATTAAGAAATGGATTTATAAAGTTTTTTTTCAGAGGAAAAAATACCAGTCTTTGATATTCATATGAATCAAAAAGACATATTATACAATGCATGGGTCTGTCCGGGCTGTCCATGTACATCACCACCAGCCATATGGAAGGCCATCATCACAAAATACATACAAAAATACAAACTGGACCGCAGATACAAACTGAACAGCAATCAAGCTGAAGTAATACAAACAGACAGAAAAGCCAGCTACAACAGCAAAGAAAAAGAAAACAAAGTCTGTTCATATACAGACTTATTCATCATCCCTGAAGGTTCAGGTCAGCTATTCCATCTGTCAGTAGTGTCCTTTAAACATATCCATCCAGGAAAACAATGCAGCCAGCTGAAAATCATCCCAAACAGACAGTAAAAAAGAAATACAATATATCATATGACTGGATGCTGCAGAAATAGATAGAACAGCCATCAAAATAGGGTAAAAAGGCCTTCCCCAATAACCAAACCATCCAAATATTCCGAGAAATAACCAGAACCCAAATCCATTTTAAGTGCCTTCTTAGAAAGATCATCAGCTAGCATGTTGTGTTCCCGATATATATGATTGAAGGACACTGGTGGGGCCATATGCAACATCGAAAAAATTTCATCACACCAATGTTTCAATGTGGGTATTTTAAGGGTGGATAGTTTATTCACCCATGAGATAACCACTATTGAATCACCAAAGATCATGTGAATGGGCAGTCCCATTAGCTTGCATACTCTAAGTACCGACCAAAGGCCCATCAGTTCCGCACGAGTATTGGAACATATTCCACAGCCCACAGAGAAACAAAAGTAATGGGTTTCACTTATATAGATCACAAACCCAGCACCTCCCATATTCCTTTGTGCCGCACCATCAAAATACCCAACAGGGAAGACATGTACAGGGCTGGAACCAATCTGCCTATGCTTTAATTTTAGTTGGGGCACAGGGTAAAGGGCATGCCGATACTCAATCCTAGAAATAAGCAAAGAGGCTAAAGGTTTCCCATCTTCAAAAATGCAGTGATTACGGAGGAGCCACAAGGACCAGAAGATAATAACAGGGATATACCGATAAGAAACAGATGGAGCAGAGTTGTTGAACCAGTGATCCAAGATAGACAACACAGAGTCACGAGGGGAGAAGGTGAATCCCAGGCATCTCGAGAAGTGAGTGAAAATGTTCACTGTGAAAGGGCACAAAAGGAAGAGATGACCACAGCCCTCTAAGTCACATTCACAAAAAACACATCTACTAGGGCCATTGTACCCACGGGACTGCAAATGATCCCAGGTGAGAATGCTGTCCCTGACCAGCAGCCAAGTAAAACATATGATCTTCAGTGGAAGCTTTAAGGACCAAAGTAATGTGAAGACCTGATTATGTTCCTCCACAAGAATGTTTTTTACAATACAGTCATAGCCAATAGATGCACTGATAGGGCCTGCATAGTTCCCATAAGACCACAAGAGCTTATCACTCTCCTCAATTAATCTGATCCTATTAAATTCAAGTCCCTTGATATATAAACTCCATTGCTTACTCCATTCTTCACATAAATCTAATTCCTCAGCAGAGAACCAGTGTCCTGTTGTATAATTAATAGCCTGATCAAGAGTGGTTATGCCATAGTCATCCAGATAAGTCCTCAAATCATCTGCCAGGATAAAGTTACAGCCCAAGCCAACAATAGGATCCGCTCCAACTCTGACCTCTGAACCATTCCCAACCTGCCAAGTAAGTCCACTTCCAATCCAATGCAAAGTTTTTATAAAGCCCATCCAAATAGGGGATACCTTCCAAATTCTGTACTTTTTGAGCCTGCACCAGGACTGAAGAGATAAATTTTTCATATATTTTGCCCTCAGGAGGTGATTCCAAATACCAGGATTGTTCAAGGCATACCAAAAATTCTTCATCCTTAATGAACAACAAAAAAGAGGAAGGTGTTTAATACCCCAACCTCCCAGTGATATGGGCCGGGGCAACAAATGCCAATCAACCAGGTGAAACTTTTTTTTTTTTGCTGAAGACCCCCAAAGGAAAGAAAAGATAAGAATCCTGAGTTTATTCAGTATGGATGCAAGGATAGGGAAAAGTGCACACCAATAGACCGGCAAACTGGTAAGAACAGAACGGACAAGAACCAGACGACCACCCAAGGATAAAATCCTGTTTGACCAATGGTTGATACGTGATTCAAACTTAGAGATAAGCCAACCCCAGTCCTTGACAAGATAGCCAAAGGGCTTCAAGAAAAAGCCAAGGTAAGTAAAGCCAAGGTTGATGTGAGCAAAGCGGTAAGGCATAATATCATAGATGCTTCTCATAACAGCCTCATCTACATCAGAATGAAGGAAACTGGACTTGTCCATATTGATCTTCATGCCAGAGGCCGCACAGAATGTATCAAGTATAACCTTAAAAGCAATCCAATCCTCAAGTGTGCCCAGCCCAAAGAGAATCACATCATCTACAAATAGTAGATGTGTGAGAGCGAGTTGATCCGAGATCTTAATACCTTTGATAAGTCCATTCCGCTTGGCATCTGCAATCAAGAGGCTAAGTCCTTCGATGACCAAAATAAAAAGCAGTGGTGACAAGGGACAGCCCTGTCTAATTCCATGGGAAGCCGGAAAGAAGGAGGAGGGAGAACCATTGACAATAACAGCAAAATTTGCAGAAGAGATACATCCCATAATCCAGTTCACACCCACAAGGGGTACCCCAATCTGAATAAGAAGCAGCCTGATGTATGTCCAGTTTACCCTGTCGAAAGCTTTAGTCAGGTCCAACTTCAGAATAAGAGCAGATTTTTTCATGAGTTTTACATAATGGAGGACTTCTTGAGTAATGGCAACAGGTCCATGGATGAGGCGGTTCTTTAGGAAGCCAAACTGCTGCGGAGAGATAAAAGAATCCAGAAAAGGCTTAAGTCTCAAGGCAGCCACCTTCAAGATCAGTTTGTAGCACAGATTGCATAATGAAATGGGCCGGAAATCCCCGAAGTTAATAGGGTGATCAACTTTAGGTATAAGAGCAATAAAGGTTTAGTTAATGGCAGATGTAACCCTCCCCAGCAAGCGAGTGGATTCCACAAGGTTTACCAAAGAAGGACCCAGAAGTTCAAGGAAGTACAAATAAAACTCGACTGTCCAACCATCGGGCCCCGGAGCCTTATCTTTTTTAAAAGTCCTTAGAGTGCCCTCAATCTCGGAGAGGGAAACCGGATCAGTGAAGGCACAACGATCTTCCCCATTGAGATAGGAGGGAAAGAGCCTGATAACCCTCAGCTGGGCAGAAAGATCGGTCAATCCATCATCAGCAAAGATCCCTTTAAAATGTCGAACCCCTAGTTCCTTTAATTCCTTATCCTCCGATATCCAGATACCATTGTCATCCAAAAGACTCCAAATGGCGTTCTGATTTTTCCGAGCAGATGCCACAGCATGGGAGAATTTGGTATTAGCATCCCCTAGATTTGCCCACGTGATTCTGCTCTGCAATCTGGCAGAGTTGGCCTCATGTTCCATGATTTTATTGTACTCAGCTTTTATGTCATTTAATCTGAATTGCAAATCCCGATCCAAAATCGCAGATTGAGACATGATAAGTAGTGCATTAATCTCAGCTTCCAGTTGAGATGAAGTGGCCTTCATTTTCATAGACTCCTCCTTAGTCCAAAGTCTTACCTTTTCTTTTAAGATACGAAGCTGAGAAGAGAAATCATTCATAGCAGCCAGGGAACAATCCAGTGGGGGGTCAGACCAAGATTGACGAATCATATCACAAAAATCATCATTGCCAAGCCAAGAATGATTAAATTTGAAAGGGTAGCGGCAAAGACCCGGAGAATCCCCCCATTCGAGCAAAATAGGAAAATGATCAGAAATACAACATCGATGAGTCCACACCCGATGTCTGGGTAGGAGGCCAATGAGCTGTTCCGAAAGCAGAAATCGATCCAATCTCTTAGATATGCCTTCCTCCCCTGATCTACCATTCCGCCAAGTAGGTCCGGCACATGGAGGAGCAATGTCCACAAGGTGATGGGCAGAGAGAAGGGAGGAAAGGGAAGGTCCCAAAGGATCAGGGAGAGCTTTGGAACCCCAGACTTCAGAGGCACTAAGGGTAAAGTTCAGGTCACCAGCCAGTATAAGGTTCGGAGAAGAGAGCAGACCACCCGCAGCAACAGAATTCCAGAAAGTATCTCGATGAAGGTAGGGGCCATAGACATTTAGAATGGAAAAAGGCAAATGATCCCCCCTCTTCGAGACCTGAAGTAAAATGCCCGCCAGAGTATGAAAAGCTTTACATCTGATCACATGGGGATTCCATCCAGAGAGGATTCCACCCGAGAGTCCGGAAGAGTCAAGGGCACAAAATTCCCAACCCAGACAAAGCTTAGAGAAAGCAAAAAGAGCCGGGTAAGTACTGGTCATAGTTTCCTGAAAAAGAACCACATCCGGAGAGAGACAAAAATAAATTGCGGAGGCTTTTCTGCTTGGCTGTACCTCCCAACCCACGTACATTCATGGACAGAATACGCATTAAGAATCCGGATGGGGAGGGGTCGATGCTCTAAGAACCCCGTGGCTAGTGGAAACAGTGTTACGTGCAGCATTCTTCAGACGAGTGGAAATAGGAGTGTGAGGAGCAGGAGCAAGAGAATCAGGTAAGACGAATGGAAATAGGAGTGTGAGGAGCACGAGCAAGAGAATCAGGTAAGGCCGACCTAGGAAGTTTTTTATTCTTTCTCCTTAAGGTGACATTGTCGAATCTGATAGAGTCTAGGGGGAGGATCGAAGGCGAAAGGGGCGATTTATCCGAGAAAATGTTCAGCGTCTTGAGGAGAGACGGGTCAGAAAATGACGGAGCATCCGTAGGACTAAGGGGAGAAGAGTCAGATGGTGGAGCAGGGGAAACAAGTGGAGGGAAGTCAGCCGGTGAGAAAAGTGGACGGTTGCGGTCCTCAAGGCAAGAAACATTGTCCACGTAGGAAGAGGTAGAAACGGGAGTACAAGTGCTCGTGGAAGGAAGGCAGTGTGAGAGAGCAAAGGAATCAGGTGGAGGCGCCTGTACAGTAGAAGCGGTCAAGGGATTATCGGCCAAAGACAATCTGGGAGAAGAATGTAACCCATCAGCACCATCTAAATAGACAGAAAGTTCCCCCCCAAGCTGGGAAGGGTGTGCACAATGTGGTCGACCATCAACTCCAGTACCAGCAAGTGCTATATCAGCACTACCCACAACCCCAACGTGAGTTGCCTCCTCAGGTAATCCAGAAGGATCAAAAAGAGACAAATCTGTAGTTTCAACCCCGTCATGAACAGAATGCATACTAAGAGACAACACCGAAACTTCACGCGAGGCTAAAGGCTCCTCCACAGGTGGGATGGAGAGTGTATTCAAAGGCAACACGGGATCAACAACCCCAGAACTGACAGAGGGCACACGTAGAGGCAAGACAGAGTCAACATCCGTAGCATGGGAAGCCATCAAAGGCAGGTCAGGTAGAGCGATAACAGGCCGGCCCGAAACAGGAATAGAGGGCGATAAAGGTGACAAAACCGGTCCCGTATCCCCAGCACTAGTACTCAAAACAGGAGGGTCCGAGGAGATGAGAGTCGACAAGGTAGTGCCATCTAAGGGTAAACTCGAGGTAGAAGGCTTAGTGGTAGCAACGCCCGGCGTAAAGGAATCCAAATAAGCAATCTCGGAAATGTATGCATCGTCGAACAAAACACATGCTTCTTTCACATTATCACAAGCAGATAGTGGAAGAAACGATGCACGTCTTACCTGTTCATGACCCGGTGTTGACAGGGGTGATACAACATACAGTAATGATACAACATACAGTAAGAAATGGATTTATAAAGTTATGATACAACATACAGTAATGTTTGGCTTTAAACTTCGATTGACGTTTGGGAGGAACACATTAAATTCGAGAGAGAAGGACGATTCTTCACATGCACGCCATGGTCGAGACTCCACCTGTTGGGAGGAGGATTAGTTACGACACTGTAATGAATAAATTATATTGCGTGTGTTTCGATGGAGGCAAATGGTTTCTTACATGTGGCATTAAGTTCTGTGAGCTGCTTTTAATTCCGTTTCTTGATGATTTCGCCACGTATCCTACCAGGGAGGATTTCTAAAATACATTGAATCCCGTCCAGTCGGCTTCTTATGATCGAATACTCAGACTCTCGAGAGTTCGCACTGTGAAAACACAGAGCTCCTGGTTGCTAGTGGGGAAAACGCAGAGCCCATCTTCCTCTTTCCTGTTGCTGCGTATAAGGTCAGGTTTTGGAGGCACATATAGGGTTTCACAAGCCATTTTTACATTTCCCATTGTGGTTGCTAGTAAATCCTTGAACCAGAACTTGAATCCCATTGTGTTTTCGACGGGGTATTCCCGTATGATTACGATGTAAGGCTATAACAGCTTACTCCGTTCCAGGTGATTATAGCCAATTTAAGGCTATGAGGCAGAGCAAGACCCAGATCCAGCGGACCGTTACCACCAATAGTTTTATATAAACTCCTATTGACTAAGTGAAAGCAGGGCAGGGGGTAGGTAAAGGACGGGAGATCCCGAGGCGGAGGGAGACCACTGCTGAGGTATGCGACTGCCTTTTTTCTAAATTTTACTGTATTATGGTTTAGGATCGAAATGCATTCTATTTATATATGTATATTTTTTTTAATATGCAGGTGAACCCTAGGCTGGCTCTCTATGAAGATCATACCTGTGGTAATATCATGGCCTTATTACTACGACTCTGAGAGTGCAGTATTTATCATTCTGTTGTTTTCATGAACCCTTAAGACTACGACTGTAATCATTCTGACATTTCGTATGTACTGTATTTATATGCTTAATGTCAATATTTTCTTTATAATTACACGTTGAATTTTATAGGTAAATAGAGAATAATATTATAGAAAGGATGGAGCATTTAAATGGTTAGAACATGCTTAAATAAAACACTTAAAACTATACCATTGTTTATTAAAGGATTTCTGTAGCAGTAGTAAAATAAGGATTTAATAGATTGTTTAAAAAGGATTTATACTTTTATAGGAAAAACATACCCGCTTCAGCACATCCAATGTAGGTCTGGCAAGTTCCCTCGACTGTCAGCCAGGGTGAGAGTGGGTATCGACGCCTTGGTGATAGGAAAAATCCATTGTTTTCTAAAACTTCTAAAACCTGGTTGGTTTAATAGTGATTTAAATGAAAGTGATTAATATAATCAATTTATAAACAACGTTTTTAGTATTTAGGTACACCTAATACGTATCATTAATTAATTAAAGACTTGTATTGCAATGCAGGTTATTAAAATAAGAACCATTCTCTTCTACGAAGGTCAGAGATCTGGAAAGCTTCCTTCCGACCAGGTAGCATAATTGAGTATTATAAATGTGCAGACAGTTTGAATTCATATTAAAATTTTTAAAAGTTTTGGAACGCAATACAAAAGAATTAAGTTATTTATATGGATCCCAAATTTATTAAACTATACGTTGTTGTGTTATAAAGGTTATGTAAATTTGGAATGTTTTTGAGATAATATGTCGTTGTGTCATTCCTTCTGCATCATGGTGTTTAATTTAAGTTAATATTTAAATTAAACTGCTGCCAGCCGTTCTAATTGCCAAGTGCCGTTCTAATTGCCAAGTGACAACCATGAGCCAATATGTAATCCAAGTGTCATTCCTTCTGCATCATGGTGTTTAATTTAAGTTAGTATTTAAATTAAACTCCAGCCAGCCGTTCTAATTGCCAAGTGACAACCATGAGCCAATATGTAATCCAAGTGTCAAGGGCGAGAAGCACAACGCCCCCTGGAATTTGGGTTTTGTTCGCAGTCGTTAAAGGGAATACAAATCCCCACTAAGTTAACCTGCGGATTAAATACCAGGAGCCGCAGTAAAGGGGAGCCCTGGGCGCTCGCATGGTGGCTTCCCCTCTCAACAAAACACCTTCGCCTCTCAACAAAACACCTTCGCGTATTGACTTCCAAATCGATGTCCCAAGAAACAGAAGACTATGCTTGCTGGAGAAGACTATGCTTCCAGGTACTGCTCTTTATACACAAACATAGCTTAAAGCCAAAACCTAGTAACCCAAACAATGTTTCCATTCTTTTCTGGTAATTTTTTTCCATTTTGTATGGTATATACACAAACGTAGCTTAAAGCCAAAACCCAGTAACCCAAACAATGTTTCCATCTTGTTCTGGGAATTTTTTTCCATTTTTGTTTTCTGTTTACATAAAATTGCAACAACAATAAAGTTCCTTTCCAACTCAGGATTTACGAGGCCATTATTTATGCAGCACTCAAGGATTAGATGTGAAAACTTAGCCATTATTATTTCTTGCGATTACTTTGTTTCGATTTTAGATAGTACGAGGGACGTTCGTGTTTTAATTTGTTCAGTGTGTTTGGAATGGCATTGACAGAAGAAGCAGAGGGGGATGTTTGGAAGGCAGAAGAAGCCATTGGAGGCAATCAAAAAGCATTGCAAGGGCTGAGGGAGCTTTTGTTATGGCCGCTTATTTATTCAAGAGAAGCAAACATTCTGGGGTTAAGGGTAAACAAGTTTTTCACAATATATTTATTCACGAAGCTTCCACTGTTTATTTTGTATGTGACCCTCGTACACCCACTTGAATACATTTTATAATTGACAGTCGTTATTACCCCTGGGTGCAGTGGCCTAAAGGTTTACTGTTATATGGGCCTCCTGGCACTGGCAAGGTATCAGTCCTTTCTGAATGCAATTGTGCTTGTTTAAGTTGTCAGTGTCTTGGTTTCTGTTTTACATTTTTTATAGTATGTACAATCTGTTTCAGACAAGCTTGATCGATGCAATATTGCACATTTGCTCATTTGCCAGACTATTTTTCTCCTTGTTTTTACATCTTCAAAAAGCTCATTTGCCAGTTTGAATTTTTTGCTTTACTGTGCAATATTGCTGGTTCGAACATTGCATCAGCAGCCAGCTGTGCAGGAAATTCGCTCAGCCAAATCTCCGCAGAATTAAAGCCTGTGTTTATAGATAAACACAAATAAACTATAGAGGCCCATCAAATAGTACAGAAACAATTACCTTAGTTTAATATATATACACAGATAAGAGTATGGACACAGACAAATTACAACAGAAAATCAATATACAGAGTTATATCTTGTAGCATATAAGTATATGAATATGAGAACGTGGAAGTCACAATCATTTTTGGAATATTGATTATTATTTACCTCTAATGCACAGGCGAATAGTTTTTGGAATATTGCTTACCTCTAATGCACAGGCCAATAGTTTTCTTGCTTGCTCCAAGACCGCACTTTCTTGCTCCAAGATGACACAGGAACGGCGAAACTGAAAATTCTTTAGCGCAGAGTTGAGTCTATCGCTTGCTTCACAATGAAAGTCAAGTTTGCTTCTTCAGACCCTTAAATCAATGTAGTTAACCTGCAATAAACATTCATAAATGCTAAAATGATACATTTGCTTCTTCAGACCCTTAAATCAATGTAGTTAACCTGCAATAAACATTCATAAATGCTAAAATGATACATTTATTACTTGCGGTTGGAAGATTAAAAAAATTCCAATATTTGTTGATGCAGGATACGATATTGGTAAGGTCGGAGATATGCAATAGTGCACAATACTAAAACTATACAAATATCTGATGTCTCTATGTGCGTATCCTTATGTAATATGCACATATTTCGATGTGCATAGCCCATGAAATTTGCAAAGATTTGCAAAAATTGCATATTTATTACCTTATCTCTAATATTTATTGCATATTTATTATTAAGATTTTTTTAAGATTTTTTTATGTGTGAAGCTTGATAAGGTGTTGCTATGTGCAGGTAGCAGGTGGAGCTGGAACGTTTGAGCTGGAGCAGGCGTATGGAGTAGTTAACACGTGGCTAGGTGTCAAATCTCAACAGAAAATCAAGATTTACCTTTCAGTGCGCATGTTAGCCCAGCGCTGGGTTTAGAACCGTCCATCTATTTGCTTTAACTTTGAATTTCATATTAACCATCTATTTGCTTTAACTTTGAATTTCATATTAACCATCGATATTAATGCATTAAATGAATTAAATGCATGATCAATGCCATGTTAACTTGTCACATATATATTAATTTAATTTAATTTTTGTTTAATTTTATATTTTTAATTTATTTTTATAATTCAGTTAATAATTTGCAAGGGAAATTTGCAAGGGAAATTTGTCAAATCTTTGCTCTGCCCCAATCAAAAAACAGTTAAAATAATTTTGAAAAATTATAAAATTATTTTTGATATTCAGCAAATTCATTTTAATAACACAAATTTGAAAAACTTTAATAAGCATTTGTTAAATTCTTTTAACAAATTAGTAGTCAACGCAGTTCGGCGACCAATCGATCGCTATAATCCCTGCAAAGCAGGGACTAATAAATAATACATTCCCTTTCTTCTCAAACCTATCCACATGACAAGAAATATACAGTCGGGTAATTCATTACAGTGATGGCCATGAATTAGGCTACCTCGAACATCAAGATATTAAGCGTTTCCAAGAAGAAATAAATAAAACTGCCTTTGGCATGAGTGAAAAAACAGCCAAAGAGAAAATATATGATCTATTTTTGCCAACAACAAGGCTGAAGGAAGCACCGCTCGCCACAGATTGCACTATCGAACATCTCAAACTACCCCCAAACCGCCATTACCACCAAACGACATGCATGGAAATCCAACAAAACCAATTAAAAAAACAATAACAGAAACATTTTCAATATACCAAACAGATTTTCAAATTTTTTTTCTTTTCCGCTGCATCATATTGCAGAAATGCCTAAGTCGATCATGCAAAAAGGCACTATCGAACATCTCAAACTGCCCCCAAACCGCCATTACCACCAAACGACAGGCATGGCAAGCCAACAGAACCAATTAAAAAAAACAATAACAGAAACATTTTCAATTCTTCAGAGTTTAAATTTTAATCATATACCAAACAAACACCCCGAGGTTTTCTTTTAACTATATGTAAAATAAAAATCAATATTCCACAGCTAAACAACTGAACTGGAAAATCTGTGCAAAAGACACTTCTCAGGTACAAGAAATCTTATAAGGCCTACAGAAAGAAAAATTGGTAGCATGGAGAATTCAAAAATAAAAGATGAAACATGAAGAAAAAGGGAAAAGAAAATACTTGATTTCTCTTAGATGCTCAATGTGTGCAAGAGCCACATTACATTGATGGGCGCTCCAATCCTTTACATCGGTAGCATTCTTGTCACAAACAAAATGTCTGTACATGACCCCTGTTTTACTCAAAACCTCGGTAGTTTCAATTGGTTGAGATGGCATTTCCACTACAATCTACAGCAAAGGTGGTTTCACAAGCCGTAATGTGTGAGCCAGTCTATTCAAGTACATGACCTGAAATGGTTGATTATAAGTTGGAGTTACAATGATCAACAGCTTTCTGGTCGCGAAATCTAGTGACCTAACTGTTGACAAGAAAGAAAAGGGATCTGTTCCACTTGAATTATTTTATTTATTTATATATTTAAAACTGAATAAGGATTCCACGTCGAGTTCAACATAAAAAGATCACGATAGAATATTAGGCAAGGTGTAATCAAAGTACCTGTTCATAACCTCCAAGCCTTCTGACAGCCCTCCAGAGCCTATAATATGATAGTTGGTGTCCAACAATGCAATGGTCATCCTTACATTCTCCTACTGAAGATAAAAGCTTGCAATATTCTAAGAAATGTCAACAATAAAATAAATAGGAAAACTCACTCTAAACAGTTAAGGTTCTCCCCATAAAACTTAGGTGGTTTGAATTCCATATTGTTTTCTTTGAAAAACATTTCTAGTTCCTTGACAAATGCATCTTGCTCTTCCTCTGTGCCATCAGCATCTTCAACTGATTGCATAGATAAGAAAAAGGGCGTTCCATTTGTAGACTCTGGATTCATCCGACAGAATGCTTCAGCACCGTCACCTGTGTCCTGGCTCAGTGCCATATCTGATGGGCATTTTTCCTCAGTTTGACCTGGACTCAAGTTCTGTTCTTCAGACTGAAACACTCTCAAATCATCCATGTTTTCTGGCTTAATCGCCCTTAAATCATACATGCTTTCTTGTTGAATCAAACCTGAACCTAGCTGAACTAACATTGAAGCATTTCTTTCCTTCTGCTTAAGGGCCCTTGAATCAAGCCCAGCTTCAGGCGCAATTACTTTCAAATCATCCAAATATTGTACCATTATTGTCTCAGAAGCATCCCTTTGTTCAGATTCAACTGTTCTCAAACCATTACCACTTTTAGACTGAATTACCCTCAAACTGTCCATATTCCTAATGTTTTCCATCGCATCACGAATGCCAGCTTTGGGCCACTGCAATAGTTTACCATCAATATCTTGTCTCGTCTTGTTCTCTTCTTTTTCATTGTTTACCATGCTTTCACTTCCTTGATTGAAGGGAACATTCCTCGAAGTATAGATAAGATGAATATTTACATGCCCATGGGATGCCACAACCTCCATTTCTACTCCTTCGCCCAGACCATTCCCGATCAATTCATGCTGAATTTGGGGCCGCTCCTGTTCAGCTCCAGATGCAACATGGGTTTTGCAATGTTTGTTGCACATCAACAGCCTTGTCATCTCTGTCCATAGCTCACTCAGTAAAAATTCTACAGTGAATGGTTCTAAATTTCTTGTGCTGAATTTTTACATGCCCGAGAACAAAGCTTCATTAAACCCCAGCCAACGCAAAAAAGAGAATATTTAGTAAGCTTCTCATGGAAAACAACATCTAAATAAACCATTAAAGAAGAAAAGGAAAAAGTTCTCTCCATGAACGGTTACACTCTACTCAATTTTTTAGCACTGCACAGCTAGTAACTTCATTTATAACCCTGAGTAAAGAAAGATACCAAAACCATGTGGATGGATAAAAAAATAAGTTTAAATAAAATAACATTTAAGTTTTTTCCCCAACGAAAACAGAGCTAACTTCTATCCACGCCATCCTGATGAAAATTAACCCAGAGCTAACTTCTGTCCACGCCATCCTGATGAAACTTAACCCTAATCCTACCTGGAAAATGCTCAACCCAAAACCCTTCTCTTAAATGTTTACCCAAAACAGCGACAGTGGTCTCATCAAACCGCAATGTATAAGTTTCGAAATCCTAACTGAAAACATCTTTACTTGCTAAAACTATACCAAACAAAAGCGACTGGCATTACTCCGACCCTCACAATAAAGTCCCTACAAACCCTAGTTGGACAATTTCTCAGAAACCGTGGCTGAAACATATATTGCCATGTCATAGGATGAAATAATGAGTTCCGGACTCGGAATTTAAACTGGTTCCGTAAAACTTACCTGCAATCCATTGACATAAGCTTTGCACGACACTCTCATCATCTGGGAATCGCAAGCCTTGTACCCATTTTTTCGTTTTTTTCGTTTAATTCACTGTACTGTGATATCTGGACTCCAGAACTCCTCCCTCTCTCTGAATATGATATGAGTAACATGAATATGAGTAACGTGATGAAAGAAATGCATGAAAAGTAGATATGCATGTAGATAGCCACGGGGTCACTGCAAGCGCAGATCCATGAACAAGTCTCGAGGTTGTTAGAGTGGTTCACTTCCCATTGCTCCTATAAATGTACAGCCAGAAAAGAAAATTGCATTAAAATCTGTGACATCTCACGGTTGGGTCTTGGGGGTGTTGTTGTGTCTTGGGGCACAACACCCTAGGTAAATGTCACCTACATTGAACCAATGAGCATGTAATAAAATAGCTTTAAAAAAAATTAATACAACCAAAAATCAAACTATTGAAAAATTATAGAAAACAGAAAAAATTATTATTTAAAGCCTTCAACTAATCCTCTTCGACGATTTATATATATCCCCTATCTGGGACATAATACAGAGTTGTATTAGTTTGGTTTAACGGAAATAAGAAAAAAAAATTAATTTGCAATTATTTTTAAGTTTGTAATATCATATATTAAATACATTTAAAAATTGTTATATTGCTCTCCGCAACAACTAGAAACCCCAGGGAGTTTATTTAGATCTATCTTCACTGTATATTTGTCCTTTTTAGAAGTATTAAATTCCAAACATGTCCATAGCAATGTTTTAATTAAGTAGTGTGAATAGTTTTTGTTTTATCAATTTATAGATATCAATGTTTGTTAAGTCACCTTTATAACTAAATATTGTGAATGGATATATATATAGTTTGAATGGTTTTTTGTTTTTGTTATGTTTTAGATATGAGATATATAGAAATCACATATTCAATACTATGTCACATGGTTCGGGTTAAGCTTGGTGACCTTAAAATTCAATTGGAATTCAATTTTTTTATAAAGTTCTAGATAAGGTTCGACATTAAGTTCACCTATAAATATATATTCTAAACTAAATTTTAAAATTTACAAATATATTAAAAACTCTTATATAAAATATAATTGATAAAACATAACACACACACATATATATATATATTCTAAATTAAAATGTAAAATTTATAAAAATATTTCAAACTCCTATATTTTATAAAACATGAGAATGAAAAAAATAATACAAGGTTCGGCATCAAAACTTAAAATCATACTTTAGAATAAATTAATAATTTACAATACAATACAATATTAGTGAGCATACCCAGAAAAGCATATCGGCCAGACTATTTGTGGCCCGTAGCTAGTTGTGGTCGTCCTACCTTTACGGCCATCGATGCTTTGAGAATTTTTCAACCGTTTTAGGAAATGACAACAAGGTTGCAGTCAAGGAGAATGGAGTGGCCCCACGTGGTGTTCTTGGCCCTAACACCATCCATCTGTCGAGGCATTTGTTTGCCAATTTATCAAATAATAGGAAGTGTGTTGACCGCAACACTGCTCTAGCCCTTGAAGCGTCCATTGCCAACGAGAATGGAGTGGCCACTGGCCCATCTCCAACAGGAATAGAATCAGGAAGTCACCATTTGCTTCAATTTCCATAAAGTTCGACGAATTTAAACGAATTTCAATTTTTTTAGGGTTTGTCAAATTCTGAAATTCAACCTTGAAGTCTTACAAACTCTCTGACATAGTATATCAATATATGCATATGCATTATGTGCATAAGATTATTTGGTTGATTATATATAAAACATGGTGTGTATACATTTGTTTGGATAACCCTGCAATGATAAAATTTATGCATAAATTAGAAGTGGTTTGATGTACTTTATAGTCAACTTAGTTTAGCCCCATATTAAATGTTACTTGATTTCATAGGCATCATAAAACTTAAATGGACATGCTATATAAATCAACAATGGTGATCCCTTATGATGAGGAATTCCTCAACGATCCACCCTCCAATTGGCCTTTTTGTGCATGAGGTTGGTGAGTACTTATCAAGAGATTTAATTGATCAGTGGCATATGGTTGGACAAGTGTACCATCACTCTATGCACTAAGTGACTCTTGTTGTTTATGAGGTTCTATGCATTTCAACCTGGAAGTGCACTATATCTTGATACGTTTTTGAGTTGTGTTAGATCAAGTTCGAACCCTCTCCAATATCATGTCATTCTCTTGATGATTGGCGGCTTAATACTAGAGATGCATTACGCCATAGTGGTTATGCTTTAGACAATTGGCATAAGTATATTTGGCTAATGTATCAACTTTTATTCGTGTCATCCTCTCTAATATATTTAGTGATGATCAAATGGGATATTGGATATACAATTATACTAGTGACTAGTTGAAACCACCTTAAACTACTTCTTCTGACATACAATTATGTAAGTACATGTCCAGGTCTTAAGAGAGAGAGAAGAAGTGTTTTTTATTAAAAATTTAGTCAACAATATTTTAACTATATATTTTTATGAGAAGTATTTTTAATTCAATGTAAGAGGTTAGTTTAATGGGTTGTTGTTAATGTCATTTTCTATTTTGCTAGTTTCATTCCAACACATATGTTCAATTCAAATCCCTTTTCAATTGATAATACCTATCTTCTACATCGATGCTTTTCTTCCATGTTTATATTATTTGTATAGCTTTTGTCGATGACATTACCTCCTCGTGGCTCTTGTTTCTTGAGAGTGATTGTATTGGAAAGACTTTGTTGAAATAATATATTTTGGACTACTTTTAAAATTTATTGAAACAATTGAAACTTGATTCATTAGAACCAACTTTTAAGTTGACTATGCTTTGGTCTATTAGGAATATATTCAACCATTTGACATCCACAAACAAACATAATTAAGTGCCTTATCTTCCTCCTATAACCATGGCCAATGCCTTAAAACACCCATCCTAGATCAACTCCTTCTTTGAAGTTCAAGCGCTCGCCCTAGAAGTCAATCAAATCTACTGGTGCCTTTCGAACAACTCTTGAACAAAAAACATGATGCACTATACCTAATTGCTTTCCATCTTCTTGGAACCGATGGTGTTGGAATGCTTGACACAAGTTCAAGTGGAAGGCATCATTTTGTTTTCGTGTGTTGTGTTGAGCCAACGAGATTTCCTAACAGTAGTGGAAATCAATAGTTACTTGACTTGTTACCTTTCAAAAATTTCATTCATCACAGTAGTAAGATTCTAGCAGCCAAATTGGAAAAATCATTATGTGGAATGGTTAATTTTTGTAGTATAAGCTCAAAGAGCTTGCTCTAGTTGGGACTCGACATTTCAAGAGCCTCATTGGATTGGTTGAAAGAAGTGGAGGATGGAGATAATTGGGAAATATCAAAACCATCACGTAATGAATTTGCAATGGATGATCAACATGGAAGGAGTATTCAAATAAACAAGTTGACAGATTCACATTGCCAGATAGTCATCCTCGGCCACAATAATCTCCAAATTTGAAGGCAACAAAAGAGAGATTTGAATAGCATATATACAACAATTGAAGACTTCACAACAATTAGAATTCTGAAAGCGAGGTTGTGATTTATTTTTTAATCCCAATGGGCCAATAAAATGTTGTAATATTTCGAGATCTGGAAAACATACATTGGATTCATGACTTGAATGAAATAGAGCCTTGTTTTTTTGTCATTTACTGTGTTAAGCTTCTTTATTTTCACCGTTGTTCTTTCCCTTTAAGTACTTTGCATTTTCAGGTTTATTAATTTTAAAGTAAAAGCCAATGTTGTGTAACAATCGGTTTTGAGGGTTTTTGTTTATATAAATTATCTGTATTGAGTAGAGACTTTTAGAACGAGGATTTTAAGTGTTACTTACCTTCTTCTATGCTTTAGCATTCATATTTCTGCAAACTACTGGACTCCATATTTTAATATTCATTTTGTATGCTGGAAGCTTTATTCTTAGTTTACTTTCTTCATTTCAGCTCTATCAATATTTTCAATGCTTGATATTCTCCCTTCTTCAATATCCCGTCAATCACCTTTTTTCCATGTTCTTTGAGACTCCATGCTTAATGGTCTTGATTGTTGATCTATATGTTTCATTTTAGCTCTATCAAGATTTTCAATGCTTGATATTCTCCCTTCTTCAATCTCCAGTCAATCACCCTTTTTCCCTGTTCTTTGAGACGCCATGCCTAGTGGTCTTGATTACTGATCTATATGTTGTTTATTCTATTTTCTATTCAGTGTTATTTTCTTACCTTCTCAATTCACCAATTAATCAAACTTATGCAATAATTGAGGCGCCTAAACTCTGCTATTTTGTAGTCTAATAGATGGTTCCCATATTCCACTTGTTCTCCAAAGAGCTCTAAACTTTGTTATCTTGTAGTCTAGTGCAATCTATTTATGGTCGTTTCCATATTCCACTTGTTCACCAAAGATGCACTTTAAAAAGTTTATTATGGCTCTTTAGCCCAAGAATCTTAATTTAGGGCTTAATTCCCTTGTTTTCTCTCATAACCAAGATTAAGTACCTAAGACTCGTCCCTAGTGCACAAAACATTTTAATGCCATGCATCTCCCGCTCTAAGGACAATGACCTCCTATTAAAGGCATGTTTTGTGATTTGTGACCTTGTTCATGACCCTTGGTCCCCTGAATCTTCCTCTAGGGCCCAAGGGCCTTGTTTTCCTTATACACCCATTTCCAAGGCCTAGAGACCCATCCCTTCTATACAAGGCATTATAGGATCAATGGAATAGTAAAATATTGTTTCTTACTAAAAAATCCAACGTAAATAGGATAGAAACTCCATAAATGGATAAATATATGAATAATAGATAAGTGATGATATTACATTTACAATCATGGGTATTATATAATCTCATCGTGCCTTTACAAAGAGGCGTTCCTTTTGATTTAATTAATTAATTAATCATTAGTATTAATATTGATGATATTATTTAAATATATATATTATGTTATATTTTTATTTATATAACATTGCCTTCCCCTTAGAGAAGCCTTGTCCTCAAAGCTTAGAGAAGACATGGCTTACGTTTGATTTTTTTCTTGAATGTTATCTCTCGATATTTTGTGTTTAGTCATTGCGACATTTGATGAAACAAGGCTATACAAGTTATGAATTACCAGAAGAACTGTTGCATCGTCTCTCAGTGTGGTCCATCCCAAATCTATTTTTATTGAATATATTTAATCATTTTATGGGATGGATATTCTTGTTTGTAGTTTTTATTTTGATTTGATGTTCTTGCTCGTCTGACCTTATCTCTCCTCTATCTGTGTTCATTTTGATCTTGTCATTAGTCAAAAGGATGTTTATAATTAGGGTGTCGATAAGGAGTGTTTGGTGTTTGTTCTTATGCTGGATTGACTTCTTTTTTAACTATATTGATGACTGAATTTTTATTTGCTTCTTTTTCCTCAACTTATTTTTTTGAGCCCAAAGGTTTTGATGTCCTTTCCTGAATGTTCACCAACTTGCTTCCGAGTAAATCTTTATCATTCTTAAGATTCTTGATCGTTTCTTCTTGCGATTTCACATTATCTTTAAACTCTAGTAGTTTCTTTTGCAGATCTCTAGTTTCCTCTTCTAACTGTTGATTGCGTTGAAACATATCCTTTGCCTTATTGATTTGTAGAAGTAATTTTTGGTTATGATCTATTAGATGAGAGATCTCTTCTTGTTTACTTGTAAAAACCTTGTTGAAATCGTTATGTATCGTCTGTACTGATTTCTCATTACCTTGCGACAACATCTTTGATATTTCTTTGAAGTCTTCAGATGATGCAACCTCTGAATTTGTCTTGATGTTAATGTCATGCAATGTGATTTTTCTCTTTTTGTAGAAAAATGTCATAAACTTGTTTTCAACATTTAAGGTAAAAGTCCCCAATGTTTATAGCCACTGTAATCCCAAAACTAGATCACTGTCACTACTACACAAGGATTTAACTATAAGTTGGGAGATGTCGATATAATCTCCAATGTTCCATTGTAAATCCCTTATTGCATATTCTTTGTTTTTCCAAAAGTCTAACCTTTCACATATATTTGACTTTCGAATCGCTAACTCATTAGCCAATTCATCACTAATATAATTATTGCGTTCACCCGGAGAAATAGAAACAGTAATGCTTTTTCCTCTAATTGTTCCTTTTATTTGGAAGAACTTTGAAACATAAGTTTTTTAAGTACTTGGAAATATTCCTTGTTTTTTCGTCATGAGATTCCATTTTGTTATGCTTCTTATCCCAAGATATATCAAATAAAGACATGTTTTATCGTGTATAGTATACTATATTAGTTTCTTCCCCTAAATACTTCTTGTAGATTGGGTGGTTGGGACGAATTATTGTTACCTTCCCCGCCCAAGTTCAAATCTCACTTTCTTCTTAGTAGCAATTATTATGCACTTTTAGATTTCTTTCCCCTTAAGTTTTGTAAAATGGTGTAGATTTGGTGGTTGGGAGAAATGAGTGTCACCTTCCCCACCCAGGTTCAAATCTCACTTTTTTGTTTGTTGTTGGAGAATAAACCCAAACCCACTTATTAAGAAACCATGTGTGGTTTTACTTTTACCCTTTTTGTTTTACTTTTACCTCTTTTTTTCTTTTCTTTTATGACAAGTTCTATTTTTTTGTTTTTCCTTTTTTTTTGTTTTTTCTATTTTTTTTTCGTTTTATATTTTATTTTTAACTTTGTTTTTGTTTTTGTTTTTGTGCCTTGATATTTAGAATGTTGAGTTGTTAAACTATTCGTTGTGTGCACCTTCCTTTTCTTCTTTTTGAACTTTGATTTCCTTCAAGTATGCAACGGAATAATATTTTTTTAACGAGATTTTGGATAATGGCCAAGGAACTATATATATATNATTTTGGATAATGGCCAAGGAACTATATATATATATATATATATTGGTCAAAGACCTGGATTCAGAGAAGCTCTAAAATGTTTATCAAACAAGGTCTAATAGAGGGTGTAGCCAAGGGTTGGGATCAGAACTAGCTCTGATACCTCTGGAACAGTAAAATATTGTTTCTCACTGAAAAATCCAACGTAAATAGGATAGAAACTCCATAAACAGATAAATATATGAATAATAGATAAGTGATGATATTACATGTATAATGATGGGTTTTATATAATCCCATCGTGCCTTTACTAAGAGGCATGTCTTTTGATTTAATTAATTAATTAATCATTAGTATTAATATTGATGATATTATTTATATATATATTATGCTATATTTTTATTTATATAACAATCAACCATATTCCACTTGGAGGTTAAATATCCCCTTTAGAGGACCCATGTTATCACATCTCCAAATTTCAGAGATTTAAAAAAAAAATTAAATAGTCTTAACTACAGTTGTAACAATAATTAATCCATTTTCCCTTAACATAGTTACGACAAAACTTCCAACTTTGTTTATTCTTGAAAACCATTAAACCATTCGATTTTTAGCTTGTGTTTATAGTCATTTATCTAACGCACATAATTGTCATATTGCAACAATGATATTATGCGACTTATTGTTACGACGACACTATTTTGTTTAATGATACGCCACTTTTATTTACTGTCAGTTAGAGTTGTTGTGCTTTTCTGGTTATGTTCTAGTTATACTTGACTTGAATGCTATGTCGACATTGCCTTAAATTGGCGTCGAGTTATGAAAACTATGTCATAATCTTTCTTCTTTATTTATAAACAGTATACTTGTTGTTATACTCTAGATTGTTTGTTAAACTGCTCCATGAGCTAATGGGTTGGGTTAAGGTCTTACTTAGCTTAAGAGCTAATGCATAGACTCTTTTATTTATTTGCTAGTACCCTATGAAGGAGATTCCTTGCCTTACTAATCCATATTCAAGGATCCTAAGGGACAAGGAGAAATAAAAATAACTACAAGGGGAAACACATATTTAACCTTGGTTTAAAGCTAGCACCAAGCCAAAGGTTGTGAAAATTTCAATGTTAAATCGATAGTTTGAACAAAATTAGAGTTTGGGTATTTCTTGAAGAAATTCAACACGGCAACATTAAAGTGATCACATGAATATCCTTTTGCCTCTAACTAGAGCACAGACCTGCCAAATCTTAAACCCTAAGCTTGTTTCTCCTTTTCGTGTTGTATTTTTTGGTTTCTGCCAGTGTGAGAGCTATGGATTCTCGGCTCTAGTTCTTGACATGAGTATTTGGGCTTTGTGATGGCTCTGGACCATTTCCATACTCCTTGATGCTCCATTTGTTGTAAATGGCACCACCATGGTTCGAATATACTAGTTGAAATAATTTCTTTGTGTAAGATAAATTCCAATTGGAGACCATTGGGGAAAACTCCTTCATCATTGTTTCTTTTGCAAGTAAGTACCTCTTGATTTTATTTACATTTTCTATTTTTATTGCTTCCCTTATAAACTATGGTATAGTAATGACTTCTGGTATGTGTGTTCAAACAGGAGTCTTCAACCATGGTTGTGGCATAAGGGTATGGATACTCTTCATGCAAGCAAAGCATCCACAACTTTGGTAAGACATGTACCTTCAACTCTTTTCTCATTGCGGCATCACGGCTATGGGGTTCTATGGCTTTGCGGTATCTAGATGGGAATTCATTTCTGCATTTTCTCAGCATGGGTTGGGAATCCATCTCTGCGTTTGTCTTTTGGAATGAAAGTGGTAATTTTATTTGGTATAGTCGTGAGGCATTTACATTTGAAACTGTAAGGGAAGACTCTTCAACCGTGGAGTCGAAGTGACTGAGCAATGCTTGTTTAGTGTAAACTAGTGACATGGTTTATGTTTTGTTTTAAGGTGTGTTTGAACAGTATTATGACTGTCACTCCAAATGTAAATGTTTTCTTTCCTTAAAAAGAAACCCATGAGGGATTTTGTTGTTGTATTTACACAATCATGCTTTGTTTAACAGTTTTTTGGCTTCGTTTATTTATAAAAACTATTTATGGGCGTGAGGCCATTACCATGTTTTCTTTTTCTTTAAGAAATGGTCATGAGGCCAATGTCAAGTTGATATAACGTTTTAAGTGGATGCTACTATTTATATAATAATTATTTTCTATAAGCCGAAAGTCTATTGTGATTTCTTCTGTAAGTTTATGTTTAAAATTGTGGGTGATAATACTAATATGGCCTTCATCCTGCAATCAGATTTGTGGCCTGTCGATGATCTCGAATTAGTATTGTTAATTGAAATAAAAACTTGTGTTAAATTGGGCCATAAATCCCTTGTAATGTAGCTCTATTTTATTTAACCAAAATCCTTAGTAGGATTCAAGCTCTAAACCTGGTTATTTACTACTTTATTATTGAAGCTTTGTTTACCGTAACTGTAACTAGGGTTTTAGTCCGTGTGGCCATAGGAATATTAGTTCTATTGAAGATTCAAGTTATACACTTTTGAAAACAAAGTTGGATATGAGTCCTTGATGTTGCTTAAGTTTATTCTGAGTCTTCTTGGAACAGAGTTGGATATGCCTCCCAAATATGGCTCTCCAATTCCTAGGTTGATTCATTTAGACTGAGGTGTTTCCATTGCACCTTTACCTGTCCAATGGTGCAATTCCAGAGAAAAATTTTCCTCTTGTCGAGAATACAGTCTGGTTCCACCTGAAAATATCATTCGGGTTCTATTTGAATAGCATTTCAGTCGATCACATGAGTAGCATCGTGCACATACTTTTTCAATATATGTATTATAAGATTAGGTGGCAAAGCTAACTGATATGCCACTAACCCCACTCTTTCCAATATTTTGAATGGTCCACAACACCTGGGTACTAATTTAACACAACTTCCCAACTTAAAGGAGCTCTTTCGGGTTTTTACCTTAACAAATACATGCTCACCTACTTGGAATTCTTTCTGAGTTCTTTTAAGGTCTGGATGACTTTTTTGTTTGTCCTGAGCAATTTTCAAATTGCTTTGTACCTGTTCCACTGTTAGTTCCAGTTATTTTAACAAGTAAGGTACTAACATCAATATGTGAACTCGATTACTCCAGGTAATGGGAGTATTGCATTTCCTGCCATATAATATTTCAAAAGGACTAAGTTTAGATGAAGCTTGATAATGATTATTGTACGTAAATTCAACTAAGTGCAAATGATGTTCCCATTTCTATGGATAGTCTCTAACATACTTTTGTAACATGTCTTCTACTACTTGATTGACTCTTTCTGTTTGTCCATCTATCTACGGATAATAAGCAGTACTAAAATTCAATTTAGTATCTAGTCCTTTAAACAATGATTTCCAAAAATTACCAGTCAACTTAGGATCTCTGTCATAAATTATTACCTTTGGAATTCCGTGCATTCGAAAAATTTTCTCCATGAAGATGTCATCAATATTAGCATATTTATGAGTTTTTTCAACAGATATAAAGTGGGATTCCTTTCTTAGTTTTCCCACTACTACCACAAGTGATGACTTTCCATTTCCAATTTGGAATTGGTAATGATTGTAAAAGACCTGCTAGGTGTTGATGCTCAGCTTTAACTTGTTGACATTCTATACACCTATCTATATATATTCAGCAACTTCATTCTTCATATTGGGCCAACGATACTCTTTTCTCAATATTGTTATCATCGTTTGATACCCCGGATGTTCGGAATAAGGACTTTTATGTAATTCATTTAAAATCTGCAATTTAATTTCTGGTATGTTAGGCACATAAAGTCTATTTTTATACAGCATTAAGCCTTTTCCATTGAAACTATAATATTTTTTTACATTTGCATATTTATTCTGAGTTACTTTTTCTCTTATATTTTGGTATTTCTTGTCCAGTTTTACCCCTTCTTTCAACTTATCATCTGATTCTATTTTATAATTGTTAATGGCAGCTATAAAATTTGTTATTGCATTTTTGCTTAAGGCATCAGCCACTTCATTTTCCTTTCCTTTAGTGTGTTTGATTTCAAAAGATAAAGAAAACTAACCATCTATCTTGCCTTGCGTTCATATTTTGTTGATCAAACAAATACTTCAAACTTATGTTAATAGACATTAATAACAATCTTTTACCCATCAGATGATGGCACCACATTTTTAGATCATGGATTATGGCAGCCAGTTCTAAGTCATAAGTTGCATAATTATTTTTGTGTGTTTTTAACTTCTTTGACTCATAAGAAATTATGTGACCTTCTTGTGTCAATGCTCCACCCAAACCTTCATTGCATGCATCTGTGCATATAACGAAATCATTATTTGGATATCTTATCTTTAGTATGGGTGTAGTAGTTAACAGTTCTTTTAATCTATTAAAGCTTTCTTCACACTTTTGATCCTAGACAAATCTTTTTCCCTTTTTTCTGTAATGATGTTATGGGATTCGCAATCTTCGAGAATCCTTCTATAAATTTTCGGTAACAACTCGTTATTCCCATGAATGATCATAAATCAGTTATGTCTTTGGGAACAGGCCAATCAATTATCGCTTTTATCTTATCGGGGTCTATGGATATTTCTTTCTTGGATATAACGTGACCTAGATACATTATATTATCTTTGTAGAATTCACATTTACTAAATTTATCATATAGTTTTTGTTCTCTCATAACTTATAGTATTATCTGCAAGTGTCCATCATGTTCTTCTTTTGTTTTAGAATACATTAATATGCCATATATGAAGATGAATACACATTTATCTAAGTATTTGCTTAATACACTGTTCATTAAACACATAAAAGTTGTTGGAGCGTTTGTTAGTCCAAAGGGCATAACCACAAACTCATAGTGCCCATATCAGGTTCTGAAAGTAGTTTTGAAAATATCTTCATCTCTAATTATGACTCAATGATATCCTGATCTTAAGTCCATCTTTGAAAATATCGTCGCTCCATGTATCTAATCAAACAGATCATCTATGCGAAGAAAAAGATATCTATTTTTAATTGTCATTTTGTTCAGATGACGGTAGTTTATACATAGACATAATGTACCGTCTTTCTTTTTTAATGAATAAGACAGGTGCTCCCCAAGGAGATACACTTGGTCTCACCTAAATTTTTTCTATCAGTTCTTGTAATTGTAATTTTAATTCGTTAAGTTCTAAAATGTTCATTCGATACGGAGCCTTTGTCTTAGGTACAACTCCTGGTATTAATTCAATCGTAAAATCCAAATCTCTCTTTGGAGATAATCCTGGGATTTATTCTAGGAAAACATCTGAGAAATCTTGTAGGATTGGAATATCATCGAATTTAAGCTTATATTCTTTATCCATATGCTTGTTATTTATTATATGTACATCAAAGACTTTACAACCTTTCCTTATAGCATTTTTCATTTGTAATGTTGATATTTTGTCTAACTAAAACTTTCCCAGATATTCCTTTGACTGTAATTATCTCTACTTTATCATTTAAAGGAGAAAATGTTTTTTAAAAATAGTTTAAAACTACTTGATGTCTTTCCAACCAATCCATACCTATTAAAACATCATAATATCCTAACGTTAATACATTTAACTTTACTTGAGTTTTGAACTAACTCATAAACAAGCCACAGTTTTCAACATAATTAACTACTTTCATTTTAGTCCCTGTAGCTAACTGGACCAACCAAGAATTTTCAAACTTTTTCAAAGTTACTTTGCATTTTTCCACTATGCTAGGTGACACATAGCTTAAACTAGCACCTGATTCAATCAAAATGGAAACAGACTGGTTTTGCATCATACCTTGTACTTCCACCATGGAGGTTTGATGATAAGCCTATCGATTTTTCAAGGTTGCATTTATTTTGGGCATTTCATTTTCTACATCTCCAACTGTTTCCTCTTCCTGAATGGTATGCACATTGTTGAAGTTCCCCTTTCTGTTCGGACAACATTTGGAATAATACAGTCCTTCACACTCCCATCACTTTACAAGTTCCTTAAGTTATTTTTTTAACATAATTATTAGGAATATCTCTGCCTTTTGGTGCTGTAATATTTTGTTGTGTTTTACTTTCAAAATATTTTCCTTGATAATTATTCTTAGAGAAATTTTGAGAATTATTTCCGAAACTTTTATTAGGCTTAAAACATTTTCTTTTCTGATCAAAATTACGTGTTCTCTTAATATTATTCCAGTTAGGTATGCTTTCTCTCTTCTTACAATGTTCGTAAAAGAAGTCATCTTTTCTCATTCCCTCTTCAAGGGTCTTTGGATTATCAAATTCAACTTGGTCCTTGAAGCTAGTGGGAAGACAGCTTAGAAACCTTTGTATTTTGGGCTTTTCAACAATTATATATGGTACATATCTTAGTAAAGTTAGAAATTTTCTACTTAACTCTTTCATTGAAATTGAACCTAGTTTCAGTTCATAAAACTCTTTAACTCTTTCTTCATAATACTATTCAGATAAAAAATTTCTTTTAAAGTACTTTTTAAAGACTCTCCAGGTTAAATACTTTTCTTTAAGGTTTTTGACTCTTTTTTTGTCCTGCCACCAGATGTCAGCTTTTTCAGTTAGGTTGTAGATATCCATCTGGGCTTTCAATCTATCGAAGAAGTTATAAATATGGCAATAACTTTTCATCCCTGATAACCAAGCCTCAGCTTCTTCACCCTTTTCTACTTCCCCATTGAACATGGGAGGTTTTAACTTTTTAAATTCTCCTGAGATTTCTTCATAAGGTTTATACTTCCTTTTTCTAAATCCGTGGTCCCTTTCACTACTTTCACTTGTGTATTTCTACCTTCCTCTATGTGACCTTATGTTAACTCTTGAAGAATATTCATTATCAGAACATTTTAATTTCTTACCTTTGTGTTTGTATGATACTATATGATACTATTTCAAATTCAGTTTCATACGCATTTCTTTTATCTTTACTTCTATTGTGTATTTTGTCTAGTAAAATCAGATTTAATTCCAAAATTCTTTCATTATCTACTTTCACAGTGTGTAGTTCATCTTTTAATTCTTTCACTGTTTGAAGTAACTCTGAGGGTTGATTATTTAATTCCACATAAATGTTGTATGTATTATTATGATGGGATCCATTCTCAGCAGATGCTTCAACTCCTTCCATTTTCCTGCAAAACACAATCTTATATTTATGTACATAATAAAATTTAAAACATGATCAATATATTTTGTTTCTTATTTGTATGCGAGTGAGCCAATCAGGCCTAGTGTCTGGAACTCGATCTGATACCACATGTCACATCTCCAAATTACAATTTTTTTAAAATAGTCTTAACTGTAGTTGTAACAATAATTACTCCATTTTTGCTTAACATAGTTGTAGCTCAGGGAAAACCTTGGCTACGTGTAGAAATAGCTACCTTCCATCTATAGGGCGGAAGGGTAGGGTTCTTGTGAGGTATAGAAGAAAAAGAAAGAAAACCCTACAGACAAGGTTAGGGCCAAGCTCCAAAACCCTGCACAACACTGTTAGCAAACAAAGGAGATGCAAGACATCAATGGAAACCTGCAACAAATTATGAGAAAGAAACCTACAAGAAAACTATATTAGAAAACTATAAGAAAAATGACATGAAATAAAGATTATACCTTCTCTGGTTGAAATGGACCACCATGCCCTAGCTTGGGGGAGCACCTCTCAATGGATGGGGAAAGTTTGGCTCAATGGAGGAATGGAGGAGAGGGAGAGTGAATGGCTTGAGAGGAAAATGGTCTCAAGGCACTCACATGGGAAGCATAACATTGGGGAGAGAAGGCGTGATTTGAGAGTGACCCCCACCCCTCTATTTATACTTTTTCTTGAGATTTTTAGGGTTTTAAGCTCCTGGTTGGGTATTTAGCCCCTTTCGCCCAATATTTAGCTCCTTTGGCGGTTTTAAGCTCCTTTGAGGGGTTTTAGCCCCTTTTTTGAGGTTTTAGCCCCTATGAGAGCTATTTTGGCTCTTTTTAGGGGTTTTTAAGCCAGTTTTTCATATTTTTGAGCCTTTTTGAGGGTGTGGGGGTAAAATGAGGGTCGTGCATGGATGTCCTTAGGTGGTGTAGGTCATGTAGAGCTTACTGATGGATTTTTTGGGTTAATAGATTGCCCCCTGATGTGTGAGGGTAGGAGCTCATCGTATGGCCGACAAAGATCATAGGATTTTCTAGGGAGAGGTGGTGCTTCTTGGGCTGGGGCATGGGGGATTTTGGTTTTTGTATTAATATGGTTCCCATCAATGGGTGAGATACAAATAATGTGTGACATGTATAAGGATGAGGCAGGCATCCCCATGCTCGTAGCGATGTCAAAAGAATAATGTGATCTAAGCTCTATAATACAAGAGTCGATCATGTACAATTGTTGTTACAATAGTGGTTGCCTCAATGAGAGGATGAATACAACACTGATCTGAAGAACTGCTACATTGGACCCATGGAATTCTCATGGAATGCTATATCTTCATGACTGATGGCCTACTGGATCTGGAATGGTACATAGTTGTAGGGACCCACTGACAAAGAGTCAGAGCCTCTTTGGTACAAATATGCTGCATCAATCATAAATCTATATAGAAGCATTGTTGGGGCTTCTGAACACTGTCTCCAACGCAACCCGAGAATCACAAGGGACATGAACCTATTTGGGTCCCTCGAATAGACTCATCAATGTGCTAGATTCAGGTGACATCTAGGGTCTTCGACCAAATACTGAACGGACCATTACCCTGTACAAATCTCAATGGTGCGATGATGTAGCTAGAGTCGAGCACATGAGAAACAACCATCCCGAGAGGCACTAAGGACTCCTCTCAAGTGGTCCAAGGAACTCATCAATGATGTTAATGAAACCAGGATACAAGGACCTCTGGGTCTATCCTTTGGAATATATGTGTTGTCATCGACAGAGGGAGACCTGCAATTGGCCAAGGCAGTGGTGTTTCCTTGACCAGAAGTGCGAGAGAGATAACTGAAAGATGTGAGACAATATGAGGACTGACCCACTAAATGGGGGGGGGAGGGGGAGGAGTTGAACAGGGGCAGAGGGAGTGCATTGGAATCAAACTTCATTTGTTTAGAGTATGATGGCAGGGCAAACTAGGCAGCAAATGAAACTGACTCATGGGAAAGGGATCATAGCTGTAATCTCGAGGCTGTAACTATAGATGGGAAATAATTGGGGGAGGTAGACACTTTTGGTATTAATGGGATCCAAGGAAGACACTGTTAGTCTCAGAAATTGTTCTTAGACTACTAAAGAACAAGCCAACACAATCTCATAAAATAAAATTAAGTAAAATAGGTTTTTAGGGTTTTGGTTTAAAAACTTCATCAGCAAGGAGGAAATAAGCATCCACAAGCTAATATAGAATTGAATCATGCAAGTTAGATAAACTAGGGATCAAACACATCCCAATAAGCCATAAACATTACACATGAAATACTAATTCCACCCACAGGCTACAAGCATTTACATGAATTAACCTTTAAACAAGAAATGAAATTGTAGACTGGGCAATCAACTCGATCATAAATGAAAAAGCATGACAGGTAAAAGGGATTATCAGTTTACATATAATCAATAATAGTCATCCACTTACATAAGAGTTATAAATGCTAGCTTGAGAAATCAAAGCTCCAAAAGCCTCTCCTTGAGTGAAAAATACCCCCACAAAACGGTGTGTTTGTCTTCCTTTTATCATTACAAAGCTAAAGTAGTTCCATAAATACTTTCTAGGTCAAAATTTAAAACAGTTACATCAATTAGTTACATGATAACTCAAAATATTTAAAAACAATTAACCCAAAAATAACAAATCGGATTTTGGGAAATTTGGCAAATTTCTGAAAAATTTGGGTCTCAAATACGCCTTCATATATCTTGATCTGGGAAACCTGTGCAAAAACTGATAGAGGTATTTTTTAATGAGTCTATTGTGAACAAAAACCTCTCTTGGTTTTCAAAAATTCCGCTTCAATTGATTGTAATACGTGCTGGAAATTTGTGACTTAAACAGGAAATTATTAAATAATTCAAACCCTGAAAATAGGCCACAAAGATGAATTCGAATCTCTCAAACGATAACAGCTGTTGCTAAATTGAGAGAGGTTTTTCTGAAGTGGACAAAAATCTCTTTTTTTTTTCATAATTCGTTTCCATCACCTCGCAATCTGATCCTAATGATAATGACAAAAACAGGAAAAACAGAGATCCTACAGGAATCTCCTCTTGAAAATATTTGACAAAGGACTAAAAAATGAGGGTTAGATTATAAAGTGAACTTGGAATAAAATTTGATGATAAGTTTTTGAAATCTTAAAGATATACATATTAACTAATAATCCCAAAAGAGAAACCTTAAAACTAAATTAATGAAATAATTCAACCATTAAAAGCATTAAATCCAATAAAAATTACTAATTGTCAAAAGTTCTTAAAATCAACATAAAATGTAAAATCATTTTAAACCAATAGTTGAAAATTATGACAAAAAGAACAGATAAACTAAGAACAAGATCTAGTTATAACATCTGGCTCTTACTGCGGGATGAAGTCCTCATTGTGAGGCTTCAAGAACCTGTAGACCTTGTGCCTTATTCATTGGGTGATGGAGTCATTTACAAAATCTCTGCAATGTTCGAGTACACAGGGTACTCCCAAAAGACCGAACACCTTTAGCAATCGCTTCACACAAATATATCACAGATCAACACACCGATGTTTGTCATGTGGTTAAAACCCTCGAGAGGGAAATAGTCCATGGCCCCAGCCAAATAGCTACTTGGAGCAATTTATTATGCAAAAGAAAGAAAGTTACATGAGCTTCTCATAATTGATCAACTAGCTAAGGACCATCTATGCTCTTTAAATAGAGATCATAGACCAATCGGGTGTTAAGCCATGGATCAATGGTAAGTATGATCTAAGAGAAGTTGAACCATCGGATCACTCTATGTCTAGAACATATCGTGACCATCGGATTAGAATATTTACAAATGCATACTAATACATACTAAAGAAACACACTTTTACCTAACGGATATATTACACAAGTTGATCTTAACTAACTTCTAAGTGTCTAAATATCCTAACATGCAACTTTCTCAAACTCTGAACACATACCTCTGAAATGACAAAATACTGCTACAAACCAGCATGCTGAAAAGAATCTACACGCTCGTATAGTGAGCTTATTCTTCTATTTACTCCTACTTATAATCGAAGGAAACAACCCAATCAAGTGTAATCATACTTCTAGTGAAGCCAAGAAACCATTTGACTGAGAATCATAATTCCATGCATGCTATTGTTTGAGAAAACCCACAAAAGATGTGATAAATGCAATAAAGAGTCTGTAGGTAGCTAATACTTATGACTAGAAATAGGAAGTATGCCAAAAGCTAGAGCATTAGAAACCCATGAAAAATACAACTCCATCCAAGAAGCCAGGGTATCATGAAATTTCCAATTTAAAACTTCAATGTCTTCATTATATTCATCATAAAGTGAAGCATTCTCTTCCTCTCCATTGCTGTTATTTTTAAACTTTGGCTCAAGAATGGAAACCAAGGGCTCTTCAAACTACTTCTTGACCTTTAAATAAAACCCTTGATCAAAACTTGAACAAATAAAATTCTGAAAGTGACCATAAGTCAAGAATGGCAGCTTATTTCTTATATCAATATTAAGAGGTTGAAGAGTAGCAACTTCTTCTTCATAGCATGATAATCTCATATCAGGAACTAGGAAATTTCTACTATAATCCACTGAAAGTATATTATCATCGAAAAAGTCAGCAAACTAATATGAAGAATCAACACAAATGTCATTTATATCCTTGTTCATATGAAAATCTAAAAATGATGAAGAAAACTGTCTTAAATGTGAATGATACCTAGGTTCTTCTTCCTGTTCATAAGCATGTATATCTTCAACATGAGCCTGATCTCGAAGCATTTTGCAAACTCGGATGTTCTCCTCCACTCCTTTTGGGTCCTCAAACAATTGTCTTAAAGATGATGATTTCCTTTCTAACAGGGAAAAGACAAGATTTGAATGTTGATCCATAACATAATATACCATAGCATGCTTTTCTAAAGGTTTGATCTCCGTAGGCATACTGATATAAAAACTTTGAAACCTTCAATTAAATTTAGTAATTGGCTCATCATTCTCCCTTTTTAAACTATAAAATTCGGAAAGAAATTGATCATAAGATTTATTCTTACCCGAATACTTCAAAAAGACATCATGTAACTCTTCCCACGATCCAATTGAATCAACTTTTAAATTTCGGAACCAAAACCCAGCATCTCCAGCAAAGGATTTCGAAAATAACCTCATGACAACATCCTCATGCATGATTTCAAAATTATCAATGAAATTATGAAAAGATCCTAAATGCTTCTCTGTTGTAATATGGTCTTTTCCAGTAAAATGGGGAAGATATTCAACAAAGTAGGAAGGGTAAGCATGTAAAAGAGATGGAAGCCTAAGAGGTTTAAACATCTTTTGTCTGAGTCTAGATTGAAAATCTGTGAGTTGAAAATAAGGTTCAACAAGTTGTTCGCAAGTTTCAGTAGTGATGGTAGAAGGTAATAGATCAGCTTTATTCTCTACAAGATGACCAGAATAATCAGGTTCAAGAGATATGGGTATATGTATATCATGTTGCACATGTATTTCAAATGAAGGAATAGGATCAACATCAATAAAACAAGAAGAATGCAGACTTTCTTCTTCCAAAGAGGGATATGTACCTGAAGGTTTATGATTATCGGAATAGTCAAAACAAAAAATAATTCTTTTGACATGCAATGGGAAAGACAGGAAAGAACGGATGAATAACAACAAAAAATCATGGAGGAAAGTAACAAGCTGATACCCAATCTTTCCATTTGGCTTCTTCATTTTTCTGTCAACAAAATTCTCCTTGCAGTGGAATATTTAATTGTGGAGTCGCCAGGTAGATGATTATAGTCTATCTCTATGTCTTTCTCTTGTCTGGCATCAAGAGTCAGATCTGTGTCATTGTGGTTCTTCCGAAGGAAAATAATCTTGATTTCTGTCCCCGGCAACATTGCTAAAGATGTTAGTGCCAAAAATTGTTCTTAGACTACTAAAGAACAAGCCAACACAATCTCATAAAATAAAATTAAGTAAAATAGGTTTTTAGGTTTTTAGGGTTTTGGTTTAAAAAACTTCATCAACAAGGAGGAAATAAACATCCACAAGCTAATACAGAACTGAATCATGCAAGTTAGATAAACTCGGGATCAAACACATCCCAATAAGCCATAAACATTACACATGAAATACTAATTCCACCCACAGGCTACAAGCATTTACATGAATAAACCTTTAAACAGGAAATGAAATTGTAGACTGAGCAATCAACCAGATCAGAGATGGAAAAGCATGACAGGAAAAAGGGCTTATCATTTTACATATAATCAATAACAGTCATCCACTTACATAAGAGTTATAAATGCTAGCTTGAGAAATCAAAGCTCCAAAAGCCTCTCCTTGAGTGAAAAATCCCCCCACAAAACTGTATGTTTGTCTTCCTTTTATCATTACAAAGGTAAAATAGTTCTATAACTACTTTCTAGGTTGAAATTTGAAACAGTTACATCAATTATTTACATGATAACTCAAAATCTTTAAAGACAATTAAGCCAAAAATAACAAATCGGATTTGGGGAAATTTGGCAAATTTATGAAAATTTGGGTCTCCAATACACCTTCATATATCTTGATCAAGGACACCTATACAACAACTGAGAGAGGTTGTTTTTAATGAGTTTGTTGTGAACAAAAACCTCTCTTGGTTCTTAAAAATTTCCCTTCAATTGATCTAAATACGTGCTGTAAATTTGTGGCTAAAACAGGAAATTATTAAATAATTCAAACCCTAAAAATAGGCCACAAATATGAATTCAAATCTCTCAAACAATAATAGTTGTTGCAAAACTAAGAGAGGTTTTTGTGAATGAGTCTATTGTAGAAACAAACCTCCTTTTGTTTTTCAAAATTTATTTCCATCACCTCACAATCTGCTCTCAATGATAATGACAAAAACAGGAAAAGCATAGCTCCTACAGGAATCTCCTCATGAAAATGTGACAAAGGACTAAAAAATGAGAGTTAGATTATAAAGTGAACTTGGAATAAACTTTTATTATAAGTTTTTGAAAGCTTAAAGATATACATATTAACTAATACGCACAAAAGACAAACCTTAAAACTAAATTAATGAAATAATTCAACCATTAAAAGCATTAAATCCAACAAAAATTACTGATTGTCAAAAGCTCTTAAAATCAACATAAAATGTAAAATCATTTTAAACCAACGGTTGAAAATTAGGAAAAAAAGAACATATAAACTAAGAACAAGATCTAGTTATAACAGACACATTGCAAAGTACTCTGAACAAAGGCAACCCAAAGTTGGAATGCTGCCAAACTGTTATCTGTGGGGTGGTGTCTAGAGACACCGTTGTGGTACGATCTCGTGGATTTTTGGCGAGCCCAAGAAAGTAAATGCTCGATGGTGCTTTCAATTTTAAAGAGTTTGAAAGCATGAAGAAGACTCCAGTGGGGGCTCCTTTTCATTGGTAGTCTCCTGTGCCCGAAAAAGGATAAAAGTATACATAGGAGAGCTTGCCCATCCTGTAGGGGATGAGAGACTTCTTTACCATTGGTAGTCCAATCAGGGCAGAAACGGTTAAACCTATGCTGACTAGACAATCATTCAGATACTTTTATGAGCATGAACGAAACCAAGTTTGCTCGGTAATATTTTCTTGATGAGAAGGCTAGAAAAGAGCTTAACGACAACCTATGGGGGGCTTTTTCGTAGAGTTCGGCCCCTCTGCTAGAGAAAGCATAAAAGGATGCAGAGGGGAATGGTCTTGGCTTGAATGTGCCAAGGTGGTCCTTTTCATTTTATGGTCTACATGGTCCGCAAAAGGAGGTAAATGAGACGATGTAGACACCATTTCCTATACTTTAACAAGTGGGAAATGAAGCAGCTACGCTCGGCAATCTTTTCATTATTTTAGGAGTCATAAAAGAGCTTAACGGAAACTCCAGTATGGTCAACCGATCGAGGAGGCATTGATGGTGCCCCCATGTTGGGACAATGGATAGTGGTCCAAAGGTCATCCGTGTAGTATGGATGGAGCAGGTGGCTCTTGAACATACCAATACATGCACGGGATAGATCGTGACAGAGGCACACGAGTTGGTGTAGCTGAGGCATGCAAACCGAGGTGGCTCTCGGAAAGAGGTCAGGAGAGTCTTGTGTGAGTTGTGGTGGACGGACTAGACTGCATGTAGTGTGAGTGCAAGTCTGGAGACCGTTATATGCCAAATGTATGTGAAAGAAATGATATGCCCTCTAGACGATGGTCTGAGGACCTGCATAAGGTGCGGTGGACAAATTAGACACCTATATGCTAAAATAAAATGATGTGCCTTCCAGGCGATGGTTCGGGAACCCGCATGAGTGGTGGTAGAAAGTGTGACACAAGTACAGGTTCAGAGACACTTGTATCACGATGTGGTATGTGAACCATGGTAACTCTCAGGAAGTGGCCCCAAAAATTACTTATTAAACATGAGATGATGATCTCAATAAAATATAGAGGGAAGAATCTTGAGCTCGGAGGTGTGAGAGGTGTCTCAAACAGACTCCGGGTGACTCTACCTAGAAGCTAATGGTGCTGCCCCTAATGGGGGTCTCTGATTTGTGGTAAAAACATTGTAAAACAAAGAAGGACAAGACTATGTTACAAGCTGAACTGTCATCACTTAAAGAGGTGACGTTAGAGGGAAAGTAGTTTGGACTTTTAGGGGATCAGTGGTCATTCCCTTGTGTGACACGATGAACCCTAGGAGACAGCCCGTTGGGACACAGAAAACACACTTGAAAGTGTTCAAGCAGATTTTGTGCTTGCAACATCGTAGGAAGGCTTGCCGCAAGTCGTCTATGTGTTGTGCTTGCTTTTGTGACTGCGCAATGAGGTTGTCAAGATAAACCATCATGATGTGGATGAGGTCGCGGAAACAGTGTGTCATGGCACACTGGAAAGTGGCTCCAGAGTTCTTCAGACCAAAGGGAATTAATTGATAGGAAAATGTGCCCCACGGGGTTGTGAATGCAGTCTTATAACGGTCTTCTTTTTGGATCTAGATTTGGTTATATCTAGAAAATTCGTCCATGAAGGAAAAGACCTCATGTCTGATGCATGCATCGATGATCTGATTAATGAAGGGTGTTGGGAAGTTGTCTTTGTGACATGCCCCATTTAGATCGCAGAAGTCTGTACAAACGTGGATGGTACCCTGTTTTTTGTTCTTGGGAACAGGATGTGAAACCCAAGTGGTGTACGCAATGGGGTAAATGACACTGGCTATGCGCACTTCTCAAGTTCAGCTTTGACGGCGACAGCTTTGGAGGGATGGATGGGCCTTTGCTTTTGGCGCATGGGGGCCACATCAGGACATGTGTTAATGTGGTGTTACACAATGGATGGATCCAACCCAGGCATTTCATTGTAGGACCAGGAAAAGATGTCACAGAATTCTTGGAAGAGGGCTTTGTAGGCAGCAACTTCTTCCGGGGAGCAGGATGCCCTGAGCATAATTTCTTCAACAACCTTAGGATTGGTTGAGAGGTTGATTTTGATGGTTGGCGAGATGTTGGCCATGTTTCCTTCTTCAAAGGCATTTGGTGTCAGAATGGGATTTTTGAACCAGTCGACTTTCCCATGAATGAAATCTTTGTTTTCCATGGAAAATTGGTTTGACTGCGACACAAGCTCTTCTAGGAGGAAGAATGAGCGATGGTGCATGTCGTCCCATGGGTATTCTGGGGCGGTTAAGGATTCAAGTATCTCCTCATCGTTGTGGAAGCAATGAAGGGTCAGGTCTGATGGACCATCAATGATGGTGGAGACAAGAGGGTCTGTAGAACTGGACATCATGTAAATGGACACAGTGTCTGAAGGAGGAGGTGGGGGATGGATTTCTTCGATCAGAGTGAGCTCAGATTGAAGGAAATGTTGTCGAAGGTTGGATGGAGCCGTTCGAAACACGTACAAGTCCTGGCAGTGGTGAGAATAGTGTCCATACAATCCACATAGGACACAAGCATGGTTTGTTCTCAATGACTTGTTTCTCACTATTGGCCCGCTTGGGAGTTCAACCACGGGGAGCTTTTCCATTGTATCCATGGCATCCAAATGCGCGCGGATTATGAGAATATTAGGGAAGTTTTGAGTTGGGTGGCCCTGTTCTTCACAGACGGCACAAGGTGGGATATGTCGAGGTTTAGCAGTAGCTTTCACGTTTTTTCCCCTAGCCCTTTTTGGGTGGGGCGATGCGGGTGCGGTGGTTGGTTTTTGTGGGTCGAGTAGAGGATGAGATTCAACTGCAATGGGTTTCATGGGGGTT
The DNA here is from genome assembly GCA_001517045.1 of Pseudotsuga menziesii. Lineage (NCBI taxonomy): Eukaryota > Viridiplantae > Streptophyta > Pinopsida > Pinales > Pinaceae > Pseudotsuga > Pseudotsuga menziesii. The sequence continues at coordinate 41,198 of LPNX010440229.1, forward strand.
AAGACTACCTGGGGCATTAGCGACGGTTGGGTGGGTGGATCAAGGTACCACACGAGAATGCCCAATGTGAAATTGGGTAAGTTTAAGGTAGCCATTACTGGCTTACTCATGACACCAGGCGGGGGAAAGAGGAAGGGAATTGTGTGGACTGGAGAGGAGCCCAGATAACTCCATGATGGCTGCATGTGGGGATGAGGTTGTGGTGGCAGCTATGCATAATGATGTTGCTGCGAATGATGGTGTGGCTGTTGATGATGCTACAACTGTTGATGATGCTGCGGTTGTTGATGTTGTTGCAGTTGCGGATGGTGTTGTGGTTGCAGTTGGGGCTGCGGCTGCTAATGGTATTGTGGCTGCGGATGGGATTGTGGTGTAGTAGTGCTAGTTGAAAACATGCACAAATTTGTAGCATCACTTAGTGAAGATGGTGGTGATACTAAGAGGAAGGAAGCCATCATAGAGGTGTCGGAAAACAAACCTGGGCCTACATTCAGGATGATGGGGGTGGTGGTGTCGTCGACTGTGGTGTCGATAGTGGGAATAATGCTAGTTGGTGCTGTTGGAGCTTGTGGATCATGGTAAGTCAACTGATTGACAGTCACAATTTTCCCATCATGAGGGAACATCATTTGGCAGAATATGGTAGGTGCCACAGCTCGCATCACATACATATAGCTACATCCTAGAAGAAGGTTGTAGTCTAACTGAGCATTGATGACTTCTATGTCAATTAGGACGGTCTTCCTACCTAAAGAGATTGGGACATGCGGGAGGATGCCTTGGGCTCTAGTGGGATGGCCATCATGGGCACGCAACGTGGTGGGGGACTGCTGCAAGATGGGGGAACTGAGTTTCTGCCAAACCAAGGTTGACATGACGCAAGTGGATGCCCCCTCATCAATGATGCACCAGTGCACAACCAAATTCTGAATTGACACCTGGATCTGGAAGGTGATGGTTGATGGCATTCTTGGTTTTCCTTGATCCAAATCAAATGTGATTAATCTGGAGTCGTAGGGGTCTACGGCACCAAGGGAAACTAGCAAGGATTTCCGTTGTGTTGGGCACATTTTGAGTACTTCAAGAGATGACATGGTCATAGGTTATTGGGCTAAGTCATCGACGATACTATAGTTAACTGTCGCCCTTGCAGTACTATTTTTGGCAAGGCACCTGAAGGGGAGACGCGGGCCTGCAGGGGTGGCGGAAGGTTAAGAGGAACATTGCCAGTGTTGGATGTGGATGTTGTTGCTGTGTCAGGGGTTTCGGTAGCGGATCCATATTCGTTCTGCCTAGTCTGTAGGTTGATCTCTTCAGTTGCCATCGCTAGCAGTTGGTGTACTCCTGTCTCTATGGGATGTGGAACATAGTGGGCTACGGGAGCGGTTTGGGGAAAGGGTGTGGTTTACCAATCCTTGGATTGGTAACAGGTTCTGGAGCACCATGGGAGGAGGGCCTGGTGGTTTCAGGTTGGGTTGAGCTTGGGTTGCCGTATTGGTAGCATGTTGAACCTCGTTGTGAATGGCTTGCTTGGTGCAACCCATGAAGGGGCATTCATGTGTATAGTTTTCGTAGACCTCACACAACTTGCATGGCTGGTTTGTGCGCAACAGAGCATTGCGTCTAGGTGCGTTTGGTTGCAAAAGATTTTGGGATGGCCGGTTTGCCCCATCATTGTTGGGAGGGTTTGGTTGTTGACCGCCTCCCTGCAGTTGATTGTTGCCTTGGTTTCAGGCTCGGTTATTTCTGGCTTTCCCTTATTGGTTGTTGGGGGCAGGTGGGTTGGGACGATTCTCCTGAGCAAACACTTGTCCCAGAGGTGCCGACGGGGCTAGGGTGGGGGTTTGAGTGACTTGCACTAGTGGTGCATAGTAAATTTGAGGGGCTGGCAGTGCCACAAATCCGGTCATCTCTCCCGAATATTGTTGTGCTGGCTAGGAAGGTGCATGGGCCTGCTGCTGTGGCACAGGTTGTGTATAGGAGGTTGTGGCTCTGGATTGAGATATCATTATTGAATAATCAAGAGATTGGTTTGGGTAGGAAACACTAGGGGTGTTGCTCGGGTGTGGATGCATCATGGGTGGTGTTGTGTGATGTTGTGTTTGGTGGGAAACGGAGCCTATGATGACATCTACAGCATGGGATGTCCCTGGTGCATCCTGGTAGGAGGTGCCTGCATGGGGAGCCTCTAGAATGATAGTGTAAAGGTATCCAGATTGTGCATAGATCAGATCAAACTACTGGGATTTCAAGATGGCCTCCTCTTTGGATTCAGGACGTTCGGATGCAACGTCCTTTGCTATAGGTGGTAGCAAAGTTTTTAGGAACCAATCCAGGAAGATCCTGTCATCAAGTTGAATCTTGCACAAACTATGGCATCACCACCACTCATGGATGTGGGTCATAGTATTTTGGCGGCAAGATAGCAAGATCTCCACCCCTTTGTCGTATCTAACAAGGAGTTGGAAATACTGCAGGAACATGAAAGCCAAGGAGTTGAAATCTGGGTACTTGGCTTGTGGTATCTCAATGTACCACTTGGTTGCAGCACCTGTGAGGGTGCTTTGGAACAGTATGAGTCTAATCGAATCATCTACGATGCTATTTGATGAGCACCATAGGTGAAATTTTATGATATGGTTTTGGGGGCACTCCCCTGCCTTTTCTTGAAACTTGGGAATGTCTGAGGAGAGTTTGGTTGCCATGGGAGGCCAAAACGTTTGATGGCAGATAGGGTCATCTGTTAACTAAGCCAAGTCAAGCAGGTTAAGGCATGCCATGAAAGGAAGGTTTGACCCAAGCTTGATGTGAGATGGGGCAGCAATGGTGGTGGGGTTTGCATGGACATGATACACCTGCATAATTGGGGGTACTTGTGGCACAGTTGTGGATGGACCACTGCCCCCCAAGTGTGGTAAACGGAACTGTGTGCATGGAAGGGCCATTTCCCCCATGTATGATAGGTGGGGCAGTGTAGATGGAAGGGACACTTCCCCCAGGCATGCCAAGTGGGACAGTGTGAGTGGACGAGACACTGCCCCCAGGCATGATAGGTGGGACAGTTTGACTGGTTAGTGTGGGTGGAGGTAGCTGACTTATGACAGTTTGCATAACCATGCTAGGGCCACCAGCAGGGGTGTTGGTGGTGGTGTAGGGTATGGACATGGGTCCAATACCAATCACTAAGCCAGAAAATGGATCCAGGTTTGCACCAGCCATGGGGCTATATGGTGTAGTATGCAGGTCTGGCTCAGATTGGTATGATTCTAAGTCTGAATCAGAGGCTGTGTGGCCTTCTGATGGTGTAGAGGGTCGTCGAGAATGGTCTCGATAGTGTTGGTTCAAGGACCCAAACTTTGGTGGATCGCCTCTCAGGCGTGAGGAAGAACATGGGGGATCAATTGTGTTTGATTGGTATGTCAAGTGGTGAAATATGGTAATGACTTTTGGACCCCGATTTTAATGGCTTCCTATTGGCTTTCAGGTGGTCACTCGGCCACCAAGACTGCCAGGAGACAACGATTGGCTTTTTCCTCACGGGAGTGCTAGTCAATCGGTGGGGGTCGTTGCCCGTTTCACTTGGCAATTTCTCTTAGTGGCCAGCTACTTTGGGGTTACCGTGGTACTCCTCATAATGAATTTATGGGCTGAGCCCAAGTACTTCCCACAGTTAAGGCAGTTAGGGACTTATGTCCTCAAAGACTGCAAATGTTTGAATTAGTGTAAATTATAAATTTTAATGGCTAGCTCAGCGTCATGAACTGAGTTTGGTTGTTTTATGTCGTATGGTTTGTGTGCATGTCTTTTATATTTCTGTTACACTTAGTGGCTGCTTGTATGGTTTATGAATAGTCCACAGAGATTGTATTGCAAAACATGAATAAATTGTTTATGATAGCAGTAAATTGTGAATAGAAACTTGAATACATGCCATACCTGAATCTGAACTGTGGTAGCCTGACTAGGTGACTGCCTTACACTTGTATCTCTCTTCAACCAGGAAAGGGTGTTGGGCTCTCAACACAATGGGACTAATCCCATCCGTAGATCCTCAGGTCACCCTCAGAGTGCAATGTCAGTCAACGCGGAGGACGTGAACATCGTGAGGCCCCCTGGGCCTACCACCCCCTCTCCCTTCTAAGTCACCCATTTTTAGTGGTTTTGAAAAATGACAGGTGAAGTGCCTATTACTATACGAGCTTCACCCTTCGTCTTATCCCAGAATACCTTGAAGGGTGATGACTAGGTAGAGGAGGAAAGACTAGGAAATATATTAATTTCAAATTAAGGATTGAAACCTATAGTAATTTTATCCAAGCTTTAATCAAATTTGTTAACCAATTAACCATTTGATTTAACAGTGATTTACACAAGATGCAATGAAATAAACAGATACTGAAATGAAATAAAGACATATTGATGGACAGAGGCGGCTGATCCGCATTGACAGTCCAAATAGCAGCAAACAGGAAAGCCCAAAAATTTAAAATGCTCATACAAAGTATAGAAAAATGGGTCGTGCACCTGTAGAGGATCTATTTTTGTGAAGTGTATTGTGGTCAAACCATGAGGAATTACCTCAAATGGTTGAAAACCCACTTCGGAAACAGATCCTTTTACCCCTAATTGCAAGAAGATTCGCAAATTTTTGGGCAAAAAATGAGCCCGAACACAGGTGAATTTTCAGAAATTCGGTTCGGCAATTTTTGCATAGTTGAACGATTTGCAAATCATGAACAACCAACAGTAAATAGTACTGTGGCCGAAACAATAACAAAAATGAAATACAAATATCTATCAACCAAAATAAGCAAAGATATATCAAACTAAGTAAGCAAAATATTAAAAACAAAACCCAGGGATCCACTGGGATTGACCCGGTATGGTCGTCAATCTGTAGCTCAGGGAAAACCCTGGCTACGTGCCGAAACGGCTACCTTCCGTCTATAGGACGGAAGGGTAGGGTTCCCATGAAGTATTGAAGAAAAATAAAGAAAAACCTGTAGAAAAGGTTAGGGCCAAGCTCCAAAACCGTGCACAACACTGTTAGAAAACAAAGGAGTTGCAAGACATCAATGGAAACCTACAACAAAGTATGAGAAAGAAACCTGCAAGCAAACTATATTAGAAAACTATAAGAAAAATTACATGAAAAAAATATTATACCTTCTCTGGTTGAAATAGGCCACCGTGCCCTAGCTTGGGGGAGCACATCTTAATGGATGGGGAGCTTTGGCTCAATTGAGGAATGGAGGAGAGGGAGAGTGAATGGCTTGAGAGGAAAATGGTCTCAAGGCACTCACATGGGTAGTATAACGTTAGGGAGAGAAGGAGTGATTTGAGAGTGACCCCCACCCCTCTATTTATACTTTTTCTTGAGATTTTTAGCGTTTTAAGCCCCTGGTTGGGGCTTTAGCCCCTTTTGCCCAATCTTTAGCTCCTTTGAGGGGTTTTAACCCCTTTTTTGAGGTTTTATCCCCTATGAGAGATATTTTGGCTCTTTTTAGGGGGTTTTAAACCCTTTTTCATATTTTTGAGCATTTTTTAGGGTATGGGGGTCAAATGAGGATCGTGCATGGATGTCCTTAGGTGGTGTAGGTCATGTAGAGCTTACGGAGGGATTTTTTGGGTTAACAATAGTTATGACAAAACTTCCAACTTTGTTTAGGCTTGAAAAAAATTAAACCATGCGATTTTTAGCTTGTGTTTATAGTCGTTTAGGGTGATTCCATGAAGGTGGGTAACACTTTTTGGCCAAATTTGGCGATGAAAACCTAATTTTTACTCAGGTGCTAGATAGAAGCCCTCGAAACGCGTATATGCCATGTGAATTTTGACTTGTAGTAAAAAAACAAATTGTAGAATATTATGTTGGATTCCCAATAATATTTTTTTTTTAATATTCTGATGTCATTTAATGTGTGAAATTTTGCATTTAATGAACTGTGTGACCTTAAAAATTTGAAGAAGTTAATAAGTTGCTTGTGTCCCAGCCTAATAATTCAATCTTACATTAATAATTTAAAAACAATATATATGTGAGCATGATCTACACAAAATTCATTGTGGTCTACATACTTTTTTGTTCATTTATTTCGCAATATACAATTATTTATTATTTTTCGAATGTGACTGCATCTGATTTCAGCCTCATTTTATACACATGTGTATCCATCCCAGTTTTTTTTCACTGTTTTCAAAATTTTAAAAACCAAACATACCCTTTTGAAGAGGACGTGCCGATGCGTGGGCTATGCATTTTTAAGAAATATTTGGATGTGTATTTTTTACCCTACGGATTTTTCTTTGAGCTGCTTCAAAGTTGTTGTCAGTTTTTCTAAGCGTAAGTTTTAGAACGAATTAAAAAAAAACCATATGAATGCCAAAATGCATGCATGATACCTCAATGGATAGAGGATTCGGTGATGAATCTATCGATACAAACTCCGCTCAGTTATGTGACGTGAATGACAGGGTTGACACCCCTGGAAGACACAGAGAAACATTGATTTTCCTGTAAGAGGGCTAATTCTTTGTTTTTCAGGCCCTCGATCGAGGTATTCAAATCCCTCGATCAATGTCCTGTTTTGGTTAAAATCCTAAAAAAAATGCCCGGGAATGAACTTAGGCATTTATGACATTAATTCTAGTCCAAATACTTTAGTGGAATTGCTATTAATTGTAATCAAGCTTATCATTTTCCCCCAAAACACCTACAATAAGAAAAAACTATGGATATGATTGCAAAGAGCTTGATCTTGTTACCTATATTACAGGATTTATTGGAGGTCTCTGCTAGATCACATGCTATAATCATCTCTACAAATCCACCTCTAACCCAATAATTACTCCACAAAAAAATCTTTGTACATGACTACCAAGGTTTTATATTCATGCTCGCCACGTTTATATTTAGTACAAAAAATTGAGGAGTTAAATCCTATCCCCCTGGTTCTCAACATCTTGTGGACACTAACTACCATAATCCCTATCTAGAAGATTATGCCCATGCAATACATTTTAGAAATGGGCTTCAAGGACCCAACAAAGAGAATGGAGGTAAAGAATTTGAACATCATTTGATTCCTATCAGCAATATCCAATGTGTATACGGTTGATTGAACCTAATGTTTTCCTGCACCTAAATACAGATTCATGAAAATCCTTTTATTTATCAAGGAATACCTCATCTAAAACATTGCTTTCGAGCTAATAATGACAAGTTTGCACATAAAGAATCAACTCGATAAGGTGATGGAGGTTATCCTAGTTTCCCTCAATAGGTACTTTATATATATATATATATATATATATATATATATATATAATGGTTATCATGTTTTAAACGAATCATATTGTGCAAGTGAACATAATTTAGTTAAAAAATAATACCTCCTTCAAAGGCACATTTAGTGCAAAGGCAAATACAAGGAATTGAAGGAAATACCTTTGGTTAGGTAGCTCTGTTGCATCTAGGAGTGAAAAAACTAGGTGAAGAGAAGTTTTCGTGTCCGTTGGTTTAGTTGCATTCAAGAACAAAACAGGAGAATAAAACGGCAATGAGAATGGTATGTAGAGAATGAAGGTTCAAGGAAACACATATTGGTTTCCATTAACATGATTGGAAAAAGCATCTCTAGTGTAGTTATTAGATAACAAAAGATGCATCTCTTTGAACTCAAAACTATCCTGCAGTTTTGATAAGATGCATGCATATTCTCTTTTGAAAGGACATCTAGTATGCATTTTCATAAGAACAAAAATGATGACAACGATGCTCAAATTTGCATGTAGAACCAGAGATTAAGAGTTGTTGATTCATATACGAGCATAACAAACTTGTAGAATTAATGCCTAGCTCTGCAGACGTTTCTTAAGATGATGTTGCTTTAACAAAGGGGTTGGCATAGAATTAGAAGGGAAATTATTTTCTTACTGGAAATACAATTTCAGAAGTATGAAATACTACAAAATTTAAAACTACGACAGCCATCCATTGACTTCCAACTAAATATGTGGAGGAAAAATGCAAAGAATGACAACAAAGATACTTACATGTTTTATTTACAATTCTACCCATTCCATAGATACAGTTATGTCCATCATAATTTTCCAACAACTTCGCCTCGACCAACTCTACAAATAATAAATCTCTTAGAAATTTAAACAAAAAAAACAGTCACGACATTGCCAGCTTATTCTACCAATAAACCTTTCGGCATTTTACCTGGAAACCATAAGTCCCTGCTACAAACCGCCATGGGGCCAAGGGTTTGTGAAATGGATTGTTAAAATATTTTTAATGTTCATTAAACTACTTCTTCATAACATAAAATAGGGTTGGAATGTGCAACAGTCGGAGGGCGGGAATTGAGGATCAGATTTAGAGTTACAGAAATGTAGCGAAAGGTTTTAAATACTAAAATTATTTTGCTTCTTCGTATATAATTTTTAATTTTGAAAAACTACAATTATGTGATATGACTCTGAAAACACTAATTTTTATCTTAATTGTCCTGTTTTGTTCTGCCCTGGGCTCTGGGATTTAAATATTTTTCATGAAGATCCATATCGTAGGTGGACCATAGTCCTTAGAATCCAAGACAAGTGGACACAACTCGCCTAAGTTAAGCTCATCAACTGAATTGCATGCATCATTTCTCTCCTTAGTTCAATGCAAAAAGAAACATATCACTTCAGTTGATCCCCAAGACAATTCCCTCTAGTCTTACAAGTTACATAAATCACAAGTGGTCTCATCCTACTCTTCTATCCATCTGTCCTGCTACCTTGTGGGCTCTAATACAGTACAAGCAATCTCATAAGTGTTTAGCAGAAATTTGTCGTCTGCAGGAAAGAAGAAATAGAATCCATATCATACACCTGGGAATCCAAATCATAGTACTCTTGAGCTTCCACATGGAGGGGACACATATCTCCTAAGTTCAGCTAATCCACTAGATTTCATGCATCATTTCTCTCCTTTGTTCAATGGAAAAAGAAAGATATCACTTCAGGTCATCTAAACGCGATTTCCGGGGTTGGGGTAGCAACAGCTTACACATGTGACATATCTACTGACATCTTTTAAGAGGTTTCATTTTGTACCATATTTGTTACTATTAGTGGTAGGTGACTATCTGTTTCATTTCATCTTATTATCACTATTACTTCGTGCTTATGGTAGGTGACTATATGTTTTATATCATGAAACTGGGATAGAGGCTCATTGAAGGTTTCTTAAATCCTCAATTGAGCTTCTACTAAACCCTCGATCGAGGGTTTAGCAGAAGCTCAGTCTAGCATTTGTTAAACCCTCGATCGAGGTGTTAAGACCTTGATCAAGGGTTTAACAAACGCTTGATAAATGTATTTTTTTGTGTTTTTGCCAAAAGCGCCTTGCCAAAAAGTGTAACCCATATCCATGGATGCACCCTTTATCTAATGCACATAATTGTCATATTGCGACAACGATATTATGTGACTTATTGTTACGACGACACTATTTTGTTTAATGATACGTCACTTTTATTTACTGTTAGTTAGAGTTCTTGTGCTTTGTTGGTCATGTTGTAGTTCTACTTGAATAGAATGCTATGTCAAAATTACCTTAAAGTGGTGTCAAGTTATGAAAACTACGTCATAATATTTCTTCTTTATTTATAAACAGTGCACTTGTTATTATGCTCTAGATTGTTTGTTAAACCGCTCAATGAGCTAACGGGTTGGGTTAAGGTCTTACTTAGCTTGGGAGCTAACACATAGACTCTTTTATTTATTTGAAGGTACCCTATGAAGGAGATTCCTTTTCTTACTAAGCCACATTCAAGGATCCTAAGGGACAAGGAGAAATAAAAATAAAAATAACTACAAGGGGAAACACATATTTAACCTTGGTTTAAATCTAGCACCAAGCCAAAGGTTGTGAAAATTTCATTGTTAAATCGATATCTTGAAAAATATTAGAGTTTGGGTTTTTGTTGAATAAATTCAACGTGACAGCATTAAAGTGATCATGTGAACATCCTGTAACCTCCAGCTGGAGCGCAGACCTGTCAAATCTTAAACCCTAAGGTTTAACTTACCTTGTTTCACCTTTTCGCGTTGTATTGTTTGGTTTCTGCCAGTGTGAGAGCCATGGCTTCTTGGATATGGTTCTTGACATGAGTATTTTGGCTTTGTGATGGATCTAGACTGTTTCCATACTCCTTAATGCTCCATGCATTGTAAATTCCACCACCATGGTTCGAATCTGCTAGTTGAAATAATTTCTCTGTGTAAACTAAACTCCAACTACTGACCATTAGGGAAAACTCCTTCGTCATTGTTTCTTTTGCAAGTAAGTACCTCTTGATTTTATTTATGTTTTCTATTTCCGTTGCTTCCCTTATAAACTGTGGTATAGTAATGACTTCTGGTGTGTGTGTGTTCAAATAGGAGTCTTCGACCATGGTTGCGGCAGAAGGGTATGTCTACTCTTCTTTCAGGCAAAGCATCCACGGCTTTGGTAAGACCTGCACCCGCAAATATTTTATAATTGTGGCATCATGGCTACGGGGTTCTGTGGCTTTACGGTATCTAGATGGGAATCCATTCCTGTGATTTCTTGGAATGGGCTGGGAATCCATCTCTGTGTTTGTCTTTTGGCATGAAAGTGGTAATTTTATTTGGTATAGCCGTGAGGGATTTACATTTGAAACTGTAAGGGAAGACTCTTCGACCGTGGAGTCGAAGTGACTGAGCAATGTTTGTTTAGTGTAAATTAGTGACAGGGTTTATATTTTGTTTTAAGGTGTGTTTGAACAGTCCTATGACTGTCTCTCCAAATGTAAATGTTTGATTTCCTTAAAAAGAAACATGTGAGGGATTTTGTTGATGTATTTACACAATCATGCTTTGTTTAACAATTTTGTAGCTTCGTTTATTTATAAAAACTATTTACGGTTGTGAGGCCATTACCCTGTATTGTTTTTCTTTGAGAAAGGGTCATGAGGCCACTGTCAAGTCAATATAAGGTTTGTGTAAGTCATAAGGATGTTGTGATTTCTTCTGTAAGTTTATGTTTAAAATTGCGTATGATAATACTAAGATGGCCTTCAACGTTCAACAAGAGCTATGGTCTATCGATGATGTCGATTTATTCTTTTTAATTGAAATAAAAACTTGTATTTGGTTGGGCCATAAAGCCCTTTTAATGTAGCTTTGCTTTATTTAACCGAAATCCTTAGCAGGATTCGATCTCTAAACATGGTTATTTACTACTTTATTCTTGAAGCTTTGTTTACCGTAACTGTAACTACAGTTTTAGGGCCTGAGGCCATATGAATATTAGTTCTGTTGAAGATTTGAGTTATACACTTTTGAAAACAAAGTTTAAGTCGTAATACTATGTTGCAGCTGCAATTGTTTTCACAAATTTTGAAATTTTGGACCCTCCTTTTTATTTTATCTTGCCTGGGAGTGTTTGGATTCCGAAACTCTATTTTTCTCTGCTATAAATTTGGATTTTGAGGTTGATTTCTTTTCTTTCATCTTGGAAGTTGAATGACCTTGCTTTGACTATGGAACTTAGCAATTTTCCGTTGTTTTGATTGTATCGCTGTCGGAGTTTGGTTGAAGTTTGAGTCATGGTTTTTCTTCTCTATGCCGCCGTTGTTTCAGTGATAAAACGAACTTTTTAACCACTGCACAACTTTAAAGTTTTCCAATCACTTAACATTTTCAGTGATTTTTCCTATTTTGATGATTTTTATACTCGCTATTGGAAGCCTATTCATGTTTGAGTCGGAGCTTTAGTTCACTACACGGCCGTCGTTGCGGTAACTAAATGATGAATGACCCGATGGACAGTTATTACATCCGTCGATGCGTGGTTTTATGGGTTAAAACCTTTTTGCTTTGCAATGATATATTTTTGTTTTGCTGTCGAAAGTCTTTTGAACAGTAATTCAGAAGTTGTAGTCTGATTGCTTTCCGCCCTTGCAGCTCCCGAGCGAACTAAATGTCCGCCATATAACTGCTCCGCTCGCCGATTTTTTTGTTATGGTTTTCGCGGATATGTTTTATTTGCCGTAGAGCCCGTAGTATTTCTATATTCCGCCATTACGGCTGCGTAATGCACTAACTGCCCGACGTTTATGTCATTCCGTTCGTCGACAAGGAGTTTTTCCACCTGATGCTTTAGTATTTAGTCTTTCCGACACCGATAGGATTAATGGTCTCACGAAACTCGTTGTCTGTCTGAGGCCCGCTGCTGTGGCTGTTAATTAAACTATCTTGCCGATGCTTTAGTGATTTTTTCCTGCCGATGAGGGTTTTTCCCGCCTGGTCTGTGTGTGTTTTTACCCTATCTTATGAGTGTCGGAGGTTTCATATTCTATCATTTTAATGTTTTTGCGACAAGAGCGCAGTACAGGGCCTTGTTTTGATGATCAGTTTTATTGTTAGTATGGTTTACATTTGTTGAAAAGATGCAGTCCGAATTAATGATGAATTTTTTGTTTTAACTACAGACGGACTTAGAAGATTCTTCAGATTATTGCTGCAAAGAAGACATAACTGAAGGATAAAGCAGAAGGAAGTTGGCTAAAAAGTGATAGGCGAAGATGTTATGAGATCGACGTGATCTTAAAAAGGACAAATAAAAGACAAAGCAGAATCGATAACAACAGAGGCCCAGGCTTGGAAAAGGTTCACCAGTTACTGAGCTGGTCCTGTTTTATGAAGTATTCATAAGTCTAAATCTAAAATGTAACGCATTATATGAATCATGAGCACTCGCAAAAGGACAAAATTGTGAGATTAAACCGTTGGGGGAGCCCAAATGTCACCCGAGAGGGGCAGCCCAAGGGTTTTGTTGTTTTTTATAAATATAGGAGGATTAGAGGGAATGGGGGATTTTTCCCTGGAGAAACTTGTGAACCACTTGTTGTAAGAGGAACTACTTCGTTTTACAATAAAAAATTACGAATTTTCCCTGTTGGAGAAGGTGACGTGTGGAATGTTCGAATGTGATAAAATGAACAATGTTGAAGGGGAACTATTTTGTTTTCAACTGTGTTTCATTAACTGTGAGAGCGTTCTAACTCTCTGAACCTATTTTCTTATTTGAATTTTCTCTGGTTTATTCTGTGATAATTTCCACTATGAGTAATGGAGGTTTTAATGGTTGATGAGCTATCTTGTCGTGTATATCTTTATTCATGTTTATGTGTTTTGATTCTAAGAACAACTATATGTGATTTATCTTAACATGTGAACAGTATTACATTACTCATGAATTAATATCTTGCTCCCTAGGGGTAGCTTAGTTAGTGTTGTTTTTTTTAGTTGTGTGTGATTTAGATGTGAGAGAGTCTAAGATGAGAGGTAAGAACCTGCGCATCACATTGTGACCACTCCTTGCATTCTTTATCAATCTGCATCTTAGATAGGCACTTGCATATCATACTTAAAGTAAAAAATACAAAAATATAGATGGTAGACTGGGCCGCAATCGGTAAAACCCTTTGTTTTTGTTACTTGACCTATGGTAGCCGGACTGCAAACCGGACGGATTCCCTACACCAAACAATCACGGGCTAGTTAGGAAGGTTGACTAGGGAGAATCCCTTGCTGTTGTTGCCTGCGAATTTCTAGTCCTCAATAGTTTCTGGTGCTAGAAGGAGGGCCACCAGTGCATGGATGGCCGGGGAAATCCATTTCCTCGAAATAACTCCACCAGTGATAGTTTTGAAAGTAGTTTATTTCCTGATCCGAATATTGAAGAGAATAGAGAACATTTTTTTGCTGTGGAAAACTAAGTAGTAAATAATCTGAGAAGACACACACGGGCTTAGGTAAAGCGTATTGGAGGATTACCCATTATCCCTTATTTACCTCGAAGATAATACAAGAAGAAAGATCGTCCCATCTTGGAAGATTCAGTGTTGGTTGGAGACTTGGAAGAGTTAGTAGAAGGAGCATTACAGGATGTTGTTCAGCCTTTGAGTCAAATAGGCCCAAACACACCTTACTGTTCACCTATGCGGACTTTTGTTCCTTCACCTCCTCACTCTCCACCCAGACTCATGGCAGGTGTAAATGCAAACCAGCCACCTAACCCACCAAACCCACCATCGGCTTGGAAAGCCAGATCACCCCTGAACCTGACACCTCCGTTGCATGATTTACCTCAAGCTTTTGAAAAGATGCTGCCCAAGTTTGATCCAAATGAGAAGATGTTAGTAGATGACCATTTGCAAATTTTCTATTTGGCAATAGAAGGATTAAGGGCTGGGGAACATGAGGATGTAGTTTGTAGACTTTTTCCACACACCCTTAAAGGAGCAACAGCATCGTGGTACTTTGGTTTGCCTGCAAACTCTATCCCAGATTTGGATACCTTTGAAGGGATTTTTAGAAGTAAGTATGCAACCCAAAAAACTCATGCAACTCTCATGAAAGGACTGTGCGCCTTAAAGAAAGAAAGAAAAGAGAAGGTGCATAGTTTTACCCAAATATTCGTAGCCTATCTTAAGATTTTTTCTGAAGCTGACAAACCCTCGGATAAAGTTATGATTGAATATTATACCTCAGCTCTAGGACCTGAGTTGGCCATGTTTTCCAAAATGAAGGCCAAACCTACGCTAGCAGAGACTTATGAAGAAGCGGAGAGAGTAGAGGCTGAAAAAGAAAGCATCAAAGATTATCTTGAACGGTCAGGAGAAAAAAATGTTGGGAGGAAAGCTTTGTTATTTACTAAGCCTAAAGAGGAGCAATCACCAGATTTCGAAGGAATGGAAAAGATGATGTAGAAGCTCTCTAACAGAATCATAGACTTGGCAAAGGAAAAGGAAGCCCAAAAGTTCTATAAGCCTTATTACAAGAAAAGGGAAGATAACAATCAATCCCAACCCCCTCTGCACATCTCTTCATCTATGAACTTAATGGAGGTAGGAATGGATAATTTTTGCACTTTCCACCAACAAACCCATTCTGAAAAGAATTGTCCTCAATGGATAAATTCAATGACGTTGGTCATGAATCAGCTGTTGGATTCCAAATTAACTGAAGACAACGATGAAGAAGGAAAAGACAACAATAAATCAACAGAAAAATAGGAGGATGAGGCCATGGTTTTATGGGACTATGTATCATTGTTTGATGCTGAGGAAGAAAAGGACTTGAGACACGAGGACATCTTGGAAACAAATGTAACAACGAAAAGCCAGGGGTTGATTAAGGAAAACAGTCTTATGCTCCCGAATATTAAGAGACTTCAAAAGAATGTTAAGAAATTTCAAAACAACTCCTCAGCTAATAAAATTCCGAAATTTACCATCACCAATCAAAATCCTAGATAGATCAACATGCCTACTAAGCCCAATGAAGAAAAGATAAATAATGTTAAACCAAATCTCACAGGACATAAGATGGATTATGAAATTGTGGAGGATATCAAAAGGGTAAGGACAAACATCTCATTATTTGAAATGTGCAATGTGTCGCAGCAGAAAGAAAAGCTATTGAAAGCACTTGAAGTATTAGAGAAGAGGCTGCCCATTGACAATCAGCCCCAAGAAGAAGAAATTGGTGAAGCAAGTGTGAGAGGTAAGCCTAAATGCAAGACTCCACCTTTTCTCCTTACTTTTGAAATTTTCAACCACAACGTGCATAACTGCCTAGTAGACTCGGGGGAATCAGTCAACATCATGCCGCTGTCGGTCTACAAAAAGATAAATGGAAAACCTAAACCATCTACCTGGAGGGTCGTTCAGTTGGATAGAATGAATGTGAAGGTAATTGGGGAAATGGAGGATGTTCTCATTCGCTTATCTTCAAATGATAAGGTATGTAAATTCATTGATATTGTGGTGGCTGACATACCGGAAGCTTGTGGACTTGTTTTGAGCAGAGATTGGTCGGCAAAGCTGAACGGATATTTTGCCTCGGAATGGTCACATCTTTGGCTACCATATAAAGGAAGCCCATCAAATTAAAGTTTTGAGGGAGCCCCACATGAAACACAATGTTACTCAGTTCGAAGGTAAAAATGAACCAGTAGATTCTGTTTTGGGAAATTACTTTATTGAGCTAGAACTAGGAAACTATCAAGCGGAAGAATCCAACGATACACTAGACGCTTAGCCTGATCTCCTTCGGTTTTCACAGGCTGATGAAATTGATTGTAAAATAGTAGACTTAGTTGTAGAAGTTGATGTTAATTCTCGTACAGTAGCGGTTAGCGATTTTTGGACGCTTTTCTTTGATGGTTCTAAAACTTTAGAGGGGTCAGGAGCCGGCTGTGTCCTGATTCACCCTAAGAAAAACAAACATTTTCTTTCATGTAGGTTAGAGTTTGAATGTACCAATAACTCAACTGAATATGAAGCATTAGTTTAAGGACTAAGAAAAGCAATTGAATTAGAGGCAAAAAATCTGAAAGTGCTTGGAGATTCTGAAATAATTGTAAAACAAATTCGAAATCAAATACATTGCATTTCTCCTCATTTAAAAGCTTATCAAAATGAAGTATGGGATTTACTTAAATGTTTTAATGTGTTTAACATTGTGTCAATTTCAAGACTTAAGAATGTCGCAGCTGACTTGTTGGCCACCTTAGCTGCGAGGCTTGTGCCCTCTAATAATCGATGCTCTGTTGAATTGCTTTTCAGGCCTTCAGTTCCATATATGATTACCAATCTATGAGTTTTTGATGATGAATAACAAATTATAGAATTCTTGACAAATGACGAGACCTTCAAAGGGGCGATTATTGATGATGAAGAACATCAAGCCGAGCTAAAATTCGATAATTTTATTCCTAAAGGAGTCAGGACTTTAGAGCGAATGTTTGATTTAAATGAGAAATTTAGAAGACCATCGAATGTGAAGACTCATAGCTCGTCTCTACAGTTCGAGTTAATTAATTTGGGGATTGAAATTGGGCCTAAATATGTGAATTTGGGAAAGTGTTTCTCCCCAGGTGAAAGGAATAAGTTTATCAGTCTTTTCAAACAATACAAAGATGTTTTTGCCTAGATGTATGAAGATCTGAAGACATATGACACCAATATTATCCAACACATTATCCCCATCAGATCTGGAATCAAACCCCATCAACAGCCTTTAAGGAAAATGCATCCAAAATTAGAACCTTTAATCCATAATGAAATTAAGAAACTATTGGATGCTAGAATTATCTTCAATGTTAGACACTCGAAATGGGTTTCAAATATGGTACTGGTAAGGAAAAAATCTGGAGAAATCACTATGTGTGGATTTCAGAAACTTAAATCACGCTTTAGATAAAGACAATTATCATGTTCCACCCATGGAGTAGATATTGCAAATGGTTTCAGGTTCTGAACTATTCTCTTTATTAGATGGATTCTCAAGCTACAATAAAGTATTAGTAGCTGAAGAAGACAGACTTAAAACGACATTCAGAACCAGGTGGGGAACTTTTGTTTACAGAAGGATGGCCTTTGGACTCATAAATGCTAGAGCTACTTTCTAGAGGGCTATGGACATTGCCTTCCGCGGTCTGATTGGTCGCAGTGCTATAGTATACCTCGATGATATCATGATATTCTCAAAGAAAAGAGAGGAACACACATTTCATCTAAAGCAGATTTTTGAACGCTGCCGAAAATATGGTATCTCACTAAACCCCAAGAAGTGCGTGTTTTCAGTTATAGAAGGTAAGTTGTTGGGTCATGCGGTTTCTAAGAAGGGGATATCCATAGACCCAGAAAGGATCAAAGCCATCGAACAAATTCCCTTACCCCATAATAAAAAGGGCATGCAATCATTTATGGGGACAATAAATTTCATGCGAAGGTTTGTGCTAGATTTCGCTCAAATTGTTAAACCTTTGCAGCAAATGGTAAAGCAAAGTGTACAATTCAAGTGGATTGATGTAGAGAAGAATGCATTTAGTAAAATTAAAACAGTTGTTGCGCACACACCCTCCCTCAAAAGTCTGGATTTTGGGAAAGATTTTATTTTGTACACTTTCGCATCTGATGATTCACTAGAAGCTGTGCTTACCCAAAAGGAAGATGGGGGAGATGAGTTGCCCATATCATTTATGAGCACCGGTTTGCAAGGGGCCGAATTGAATTACCCAGTTGTGGATAAACAATCTTATGCCGTGTTCAAAGCGGTAAAACAATTCAAGCCATACATACTTAAGAGCTGGACAAAGGTAATCGTTCCACACCCAGCTGTGAGGTCTCTTTTCGTACAAAAAGAGTTAGGAGAAAGAAGAGGCAACTGGGTAACAGCTCTACAGGAGTATGACCTCGAATTCAAGCCAGCCTCCCTAGTTAAAGGGTGGGGATTGTGCAAACTAATGACTGAAAGTAAAGACAACGAAGAAAAGAGCTGGGAAAATGAAGCTAAGTTACATTTGATGGATGTATGTCCTCTTTTCACAACTCTGGACTTCTGGTATCGAGACCTTGTGCATCACCTTCAGGTAGGATTGTTACCAAAACATTGGAATTCTAAGAAAATAAGAGCACTGCATCTTAAATCAGCCTCATATCAGATTGCTGAAGGAATATTGTTCAGAAAGAATTATGATGGAGTTCTTCTTAGATGCTTAGAGAAAGAAGATGCAAAGAAGGTAATGATAGACTTACATGATGGGCCTGCTAGAGGACATTTCTCTGGAGATACAACATCACATAAAATTCTCAGAGTTCGATACTATTGGCCCACACTGTTCAAAGATGCACATGCCCATGTCAGAAAGTGCGACATCTGCCAAAGGTGTGGTGGAAGACAAGTTAAAGTAGCAGGACCATTAAAACCTATAATGATAACAAAACCATTTGAGCAGTGGGGGATGGACATCATTGGAGAGATAAACCCAAATTCTTCCTTGCAACACAAATATATTCTGACGGCAACTGACTACTTGACTTGTTGGGTCAAAGCCATTCCATTGTGTAAAGTAAATGAAGATGCAATCATGGAATTCTTGCAAGATCATATTATGACCAAGTTTGGAGTTCCAATTTATTTAGTTTTCAATAATGCTACTTACTTTTCCTCGATTAGATTAACTGCATTTGCTCATGAGAAAGGAATTAAGTTGCATTACTCTACAAATTACTATCCACAGGGAAATGGTTTGGCTGAATCTACGAACAAGAATCTGATTAGGATTTTAAAAAAGACGGTGATAGAAAATCAGAGGAGTTGGCACTCAGCATTACCAAATTCTCTTTGGGCTGATAGGGTTACCTCCAATACTTCATTAGGTGTGTCTCCGTATACCCTTGTTTATGGAAAAGAATCCATTCTACCCCCCAATATCATGCTACCCTCTTCCATAATAGCTCAGGAATCTAGAGGATCAGATAATGAAGTCTTGCAGATAAGGATACACAATCTTTTGAAGGTAGAGGAATCTAGATCCAGGGCCAGAGAACGTTTTAAACAACAACAAGAGGTAGTAAAGAGATGGTTTGAAAAACACAAAGATGGAACAAAAGAATCCGAGGTGGGAGATTTGGTTCTCAAATGGGACCACCCCCATGATGAGAAAGGAAAACACACAAAATTTCAACAGTTATGGGTAGGCCCTTTCCAAATTGCAGCAAAACTTGGCCCCTTAACCTATAAATTGCAAGGTTTACAGGGGTGGGAAGAGAACTTACCAGTAAATGGTTTAGTTCTCAAACCTTATTTTTCCTGAGTTTTTGTTTTTGTTCTTTTGTTTTGTACATAAATAATTTGCTTTGTTTGATTTATTTTATTTCTGTTGGTTTTAGTTAGATTTTGGTTGATTTCAATAAAAGAATCAAACTTTTGGTTGCATGGAGAGCATCAGAATTCTAGATTAACTAAAATCCTTGATTATAATACTGTGTACTATTGTTTTATTTGAAAGAATTTCTCCTAGTTTAACAATTTCCTAAATGACTATGAACACATTGAAGTCCTACTTAATCCTTGTAAAATAACTCAGGATCAAAAGTTTGGAATACTCTTTCGAGGCTCCATCCATCTCACATGTAAAATGTCCTAGGGGGTGACAGCAAAAGACCCACGGAAAGGAAGCAAGATAAACAGTATATTATATATAAATGATCCCATGCCAAGAATTGAAAGCCAAAAGGCATATAAGAGTCAAAAAACTCCTATGAAAGCAATAGGTACCAAAACAAAGTATCGAATCATTTAAGTACAAAATTGCCAAATTTCCTCTCCATCCACGAGCTGAAATTCAAATGCATCTCTCACACAAAAGGACACTATGGATAGAGGAGCCTGAATACAAATTCAGAAAGAAAGGCATGCAGGAGGACTCATAAAGGACAAAAAAGTCCAAAAGCACAAAAAGTGCAAAATGGCATGGGAATGAGGAACAAATGAATATTTCTGTTTACCATATGTTACAATCTTGTGGTGTCCAAGATGGAAGCTACCTGAAGATAGAGGTAATAAATGAAACTCATCTTCCCAGCCTCAAAAGAGTTATCTTGACTTGGAAATCTTGGTTTCCATTCTCCTAAATGAGACTATCATCAATGATTAAAAGTACATATATTTGCCATTTGGGAAATCCAGACATCTAGAAGAATTCAACATGTTGGTTTTATTGTCAAACAGTCTGTTACTTAAGGAAGAAATTGTCCAGAGATCTAGGTTCACCAGGTAGTCCCCAATTGTTGCAGCTGCAACTGTTTTCCCAAATTTTGAAATTTTGGACCCTCCTTTTTATTTTATCATGCCTAGGAGTGTTTGGATTCCGGAACTCTGTTTTTCTCTGCTATAAATTTGGATTTTGAGGTTGATTGATTTTCTTTCATCTTGGAAGTTGAATGACCTTGCTTTGATTGTGGAACTTAGCAATTTTCCGTTGTTTCAATTGTATCGCTGTCGGAGTTTGGTTGAAGTTTGAGTCGGGGTTTTTATTCTCTATGCCGCCGCTGTTTCAGAGATAAAACGAACTTTATAACCACTGTACAACTTTTAATTTTTCCAATCACTTAACGTTTTTGGTGATTTTTCTACTCGCTATCGGAAGCCTGTTCATGTTTGAGTCGGAGCTTTAGTTCCCTACACGGCCACCGTTGCGGAAACTAAACGATGAATGAACCGATGGACAGTTATTACATCCATCGATGTGTGGTTTTATGGGTTAAAACCTTTTTGCTTTGCAATGATATATTTTTGTTCCACTGTCGAAAGTCTTTTGAACAGTAAGTCGAAAGTTGTAGTCTGATTACTTTCCGCCATTGCGACTCCCTAGTGAACTAAATGTTCACCATATAACTGCTCCACTCGCTGATTTTTTTATTATGGTTTTCACCGATATGTTTTCTTTGCCATGGAGCCCATAGTCTTTCCGTCTTTCGCCATTACGGCTGCATAATGCACTAACCACCCGATGTTTATGTCGTTCCATTCGTCGACGAGGAGTTTTTCCGCCCGATGCTTTAGTATTTAGTCTTTTTGATGCCGATAGGCTTAATGGTCTCGCGGAACTCATTGTCCATCTGAGGCCCACCACTGTGGCTGTTAATTAAACTATCCTGCTAATGCTTTAGTGATTTTTTCCGGCCGGTGAGGGTTTTTCCCTCCTCTTCTATGTGTGTTTTTACACTATCTTATGAGTGGCGGAGGTTTCATATTCTATCCTTTTAAGGTTTTCACGATGAGAGCACAGTACAGGGCCTCCTTTTGATGATCATTTTTATTGTTAGTATGGTTTACATTTGTTGAAAAGATGCAATTTGAATTAATGATGAATTTTTTGTTTTAACTATAGACGGACTTAGAAGATTCTTCAGATTACTGCTGCAAAGAAGACATAACTGAAGGACAAAGAAAAAGGAAGTTGGCTGAAAAGTGATAGGCATAGATGTTTTAAGTTCGACGGGATCTTAAAAAGGACAACTAAAAGACAAAGCAGAATCGATAGCAACAAAGGCCCAGGCTTGGAAAAGGTTCATCAGTTACCGAGCTGGTCCCGTTTTATGAAGTATTCATAAGTCTAAATCCGAAACGTAACGCATTATATGAATCATGAGCACTCACAAAAGGACAAAATTGTGAGATTAAACCGTTGGGGGAGCCCAAAGGTCACCCGGGAGGGGCAGCCCAAGGGTTTTGCTATTTTTTATAAATATAGGAGGATTAGAGGGAATGGGGGATTTTTCCCTGGAGAAACTTGTGAACCACTTGTTGTAAGAGGAACTACTTCGTTCTACAATAAAAAATTACAATTTTTTCCTATTGGAGAAGGTGCTGTGCGGAATGTTCGAATGTGATAAAATGAACAATGTTGAAGGGGAACTATTTCATTTTCAAATGTGTTTCATTAACTGTGAGAGCGTTCTAACTCTCTGAACCTATGTTATTATTTCAATGTTCTCTGGTTTGTTCTGTAATAATTTCCACTGTGAGTAATGGAGGTTTTAACGGTTGATGAGCTATCTTATTGTGTATATCTTTATTCATGTTTATGTGTTTTGATTCGAAGAACAACTATCTGTGATTTATCTTAACATGTGAACAGTATTACATTACTCATGAATTAATATCTTGCTCCCTAGGGACAGCTTAGTTAGTGTTTTTTTTTAGTTGTGTGTGATTTAGATGTGAGAGAGTCTAAGACGAGAGGTAAGAACCTGCACATCACATTGTGACCACTCCTTGCATTCTTTATCAATCTGCATCTTAGATAGGCACTTGCATATCATACTTAAAGTCAAAAATACAAAAATATAGACAGTAGACCGGGCCGCAACCGGTAAAACCCTTTGTTCTTGTTACTTGACCTACGGTAGTTGGACCGCAAATCAAACGAATTCCCTACACCAAACAGTCACGGGCTAGTTGGGAACGTTGACTAGGGAGAATCCCTTGCTGTTGTTGCTTGCGAATTTCCAGGCCTCAACAGACTATTAAGGGATTCTTTGTCTAGTTGAGTTTTAGCATTTTATATTTTTAATATTCCTGTAGCAATTTAAATGTCTTTTGATTTTCAAGGGTTCGTAGGGTTTGAACCATTGACATATATTGTTCCTTAAATTCGATGCTCAGTATTATATAAATCACTTGCTCAAAACTATAAATGGTTAATTAAATATAATTATTATTATTTACACTTTTAGATTTTAGACTCGGAAATCATAGGCTTTAATACTAAGTATTAAAATACTATGATAGTTATATATACTATCGAGTTTTATATAGTGTTAAATTGATTTTAAACCATAGTTTTGGTATTATTTAGTACTAAAATGAGAATGATATTATAACCTTAACTGAGTGAAAACTTAGGCTAACGAGAGGGTTTGACTGAAGTTAACAAAAATAATACTAACTAGGTTAGTGGTAAAATAACTAGTAGGCAATGAAAAGAGAAGGCATTGTTTATAATTTAGAGATTGTCCTAATAGTAATATTTGATCTAAAATCGTTTAAGTAATGACCGTCAAAACTGGCTATAACATCATAGGAAAGAACACTACTATATTTTGATCCAAAATCCGACGGTTTTTTCCGACGGCGCGTGGTTTTTTTCTTTTAACCATGCCAAAAATCAGAAAGATTACATTTTTTTTTGAAATGGTGGGGATAAGTGTCGCTTAAGCGACGGCAATGCTCCTAAGTGTCGCTTAAGCGACGGCGCTAAAATTTCTATCCTCCTAAGTGTCGCT
>LPNX010440234.1:0-31316 GCA_001517045.1 Pseudotsuga menziesii
CATGGCATATATGCGTTTTGAGGGATTCTATCTAGCACATGAGTAAAAAATCAAGTTTTCATCGCCAAATTTGGCCAAAAAGTGTTACCCATCTTCATGGAATCACCCATATGTATATTCTTTTTCCCATGGACTCCCTATACTTGGTTTCAAAGTAAATATGTTGTCCATTTGTTACTTCTACCTACTCAATTTAGACTGTTTGGACATTAAATTGGTTTCAAATATTCGCAATGCTCATTTTGTTTCAAATACTCTCTTATGATCAGAGAAACAGTTCACACTGTACTATATGTACATAGAAACAATTCACAATATATACTAAATTCTTAAGTTCTATTGTACATTTATCCTATCTGTTTATTTAGCTTGTACTTATTGACTTCATACCTATGTCTGTTTTTTCCCCAGCGTGCCCCTATACTTGGTTTGAAAGTAAATTTATTGCCCATTTTTTAACTTCTACTACAAGTATATTATTTGTACATTCAGTTGATTTCAAATATTTGTGATACTCGAATCGTTTCAAAATACTCTCCATAAAAGAGTATATGGTCTATAAATAAATAACTGTTGCAATAGTTTCTTTGTCGGTTTTTTAATTTACTAGTCCGACTACTTCATTTGTACTTGTCATCTCCGGTTCTCGCCAATGCAAGCTTCCTTTGTGGCATGCAAAGCATCCAACTCCAAACTAAAAGGTACTGTCCCATCTACTTTTCTTTCCATGCTATTTGAACATTTTATACAAGAAGAAACAAAAAAAAAAACTTTATTTTAGCCACCCTCCCCTTGATTGCAACAACTCAATACTATATTTATATTATAGTTCATTGTTCTTGTGTTGTGTGCTACTCTCACAAGTTATCATATCATGGTGGAGAGAAGGAATCCATTGGTGGTGGATAAATTTTTTATCCTTCTGAGGTAAATATCCTCAATATGATAGCTTAGCATGTACTATTTGAATGGATGACAATTACATCATTTTCTGTAATATAAGTATTAGATTTTTCACATATATATATAATAGCATGTTGGCTGACCTTATAAATTATAATGAACTCCAAAATAAGGTGAAGGCTTTTTCAGACTAACTTTTTTCTGAAGTTTCAACTTTCAAGTATGAAAATATGAAGCTAGATTGTTATAGTCATTTTTCTAAGAAAACTAAAATAATGTTTAGCTATTTCATATGTGGTCCTTAATATAACGTTGTATTGCTCCAGGTAGAGAAGGTTTTATTGAACCATCCAATGATTTTGGCTGTTGTGGTTGTGGAAATCCTTGATTCTAGGTTGAATGAACTTGTTACCGCCAGTATTCAGCTACACAATAGTTGGCAATGGGAAGACAAGAACCTGAAAATGTAGAGTCAAGCAAGCAACATATTGTCACCAAGGCTACTACAACTGTATTGTAAGCAGCAAGGATTGTCCAGGTATGTCTTTGTAATCAGCCTTGAAAAGTATATATTTATACTTAATTTTCTCTGGGATGAAGAGAGCTTTTGAGTTTTCCAGCTTGAATGTGGGGTGTTGTTTTAAAACAACCTAGATTCTTGTAGTTTCTTTTTTCCATCCTTTGTTCACAGTGATATTAGGCCAGAATATGTTTCCATTCCTCCTCTCAACCTCACCTATAATAAACATATCCTCTATTTATTACAGAAAATGTTGTTACCATCTAGAAAAAATTGCCTTAAGGCCATTTCAACATAACATTGTTGAAAAATACTTCAACATAACATACTTCTGCTGAATCAGAAAGCTTTGTGGCATAGATAACCTAATTCAACTTTTCTAGCCTTCGTTTAGATCTCAGATTGTAAACAACAAATGTAGACTTTCCTAATTTGTTTAATATTTGGAGTACGTTCATTCAATCCAAAACAATTTGCAGAGGATACAATTGGGAAGATAGGTTACTCATCTGCTTTTTTTATTTTACAGACCATTCCACGATATTTGTTCCTAAAGATAGTTGGAGGTATAGGGGTGAATCGAGTCTTGACAGAGGAGACTCAACTTCATACAGATATTGGTAGATCATCTAATATATTAAAGGTGGATAGTTCAATAGGAATCATGAATCGAAGAAATTGGAAAAGTTAGATTACCTATTGAAATTTCTGATATGCAATTTTAATTGCATTTTTCTTGTTTTGAAGGATTCGGCCTTCATATAGTATCCTTTCTAAAATATCTAATTGTTCTGAAACCAGGATTATCACTAGACATACAAGCTATGGTCGAAGCCTAATAGTAAAGAGTTTGTCCAATGCATTGATCGTCCATGGCATCACAAGAGTATGCTTTTGTTTTTCTCAACAAAGATTTCCCCTTTTATAGTTCCTACTTTTCAGTGAAGCAGTTCACTACAATTTATTTAATAAAGTTTTTTATTTGTAGAACGAGATGAGCAACATAATGGTTATATTATTTTCAAGGCCAATGGAGAATTGAATCGAATGCAAACAGGAGTAAGTGCCCAAAGGCCTATAGGATATACATGTAACCCACTTTATAAATGTTGGTTCCAGCATGTTGTCGTGTTTATTTATAAAAAATTCCTATCCTACTGATTTGTGATATGGTTGCCATCGCAAGATTATGAATGCAGTACTTGTTATACCAATTTTGGACAATACTTCATTTTGCGCTGATCCAAGGTGAATGCAATTTCTCTACCAAGTGACCTCAATTGGGTAATTTAGTTTCTTGTAACATAAAATCTCCCTATATTTATAATGTTTAGTAATATATGATGCTTTTTCAACAGTACAAAAAATGTCACATCTCACATCTGTTTTAAATTAATGTGATGATCCAGTGAATTCAAAGACATTTTTTATCTCCGTCACTTTATTAATATTCTAATGGAAAATGTGCACATTGTTGAGTCTTTACCACCATCTCATAAAAATGTTAAACCATTGGAGAAGGCTCCAGTGTCTTGGTCAAAGGTGTCTTAGACACTAGCCTTGTTCTGGTTCAGAGTTTTTGATCAATTTTGGAAGAGAGCTTTTTCAGCACCTCACGAAATTTTAAATTTTATTAAGAAAAACCAGCATGGTTTATCAATGTTTTGTATACTTTCCAAAGAAATTAATCCCATCTAAACATTAAGTCACCAAAAAAACCCTGGTTTTCTTTCACTTACTGAAGAGAGTTCATTTCCGGTGCAAAGGAGAGTTCATTCATATATTTTGTTATTTGGTGCATATTGAGCTGGGTTTCAAAGGTTTTGTAAGGAGATCAGACTTATGGTAGAACATTGGAGTATATATTGATGATTCTTCATCTCTATTGCAATAAGAGAGGCTACATTTTCTCTACGATTATCCCTTCTGAAGAGGGCCCATTCAAATTGATCCCGTTGTTGGGTTGTGAAGGTCACAGGCTATTGGAGAATCTTTGTTCAAATTGCTATTGTATTTTGGCTAAATAGACCATTGTACACTATTTGATGTACATGTATCTTTCTACAAGCATGAGATGATTCCTTTCCTAAAAAAACACAATGTGCTATACTTCACTCATGGTGATTCTGGTCTTGCAAATAATGACCTTCCTAATTCAATTCAAAAGATCTGTTGTCGTGCCAATTATCAATCTCTAAACTTTGCTGACCCCATTGAGAAACTTGCATGAACTCTTGTCACCAGAATTCAAAGAAGGAACCCTTCATTTCCCTCCATCTCAGGTATGAGGTATCTCATGTTTAAAATTGCAGGTGTCAAAGAATGTAAATATCAGGTACTTTGGTTATTGCTCTAGAACCAGGGATTGATGAATGTTATCCATGCTTTTCTTGCTATGTTTAGATATGAGCAAGATATGCTTTAATTTACAAGATGCACAACAGTCTACTCTGATTATTTGTCTTCTATTGGCAAGCAACTGCAATGCCCCAGTGAAGAAGTAGATCCATCTCAGCTATTCGCATTAGCTAAGTCACAGGTATAATAATTGTAAATCCCATGATGGGATAAAAACCTCCTTATCATGAACATACATTAATGAGTCCAACATCTAAAAAGCCTTAATTCCTATTCAGTCCTTTGGCCAAAACCATGTTCTTGTAGGTTGATTACAATGATAACTTTGCAGATCCAAGAGACAAATATCAGCAAATAGAACCTGCAACCTACAACAATGGCCCAATAGTTGGAAGTTTAGCTAGAATTCAAGGTGGAAATGTTGCAGACAACCAGCTTCTCCAAGGTTTTATTGTTTTATAGGATGAAATTAATTTAGTTCCAGTTTTTTTCAGTGATATTGATGGTGATGCTTTTAATGATTGTTCTTTTGGCAGTGATAGTGATTAGATTCGGGATCTTCTACTCCAACTACAATTCCAAATCCAAAGCCAAAGCCCTCTCCTGCACCTAAACAGAGTTCTCTTCCTACTTCCCCACAGAGTAAGTCCTCTGAATCTTAAATTTTGGCCACCACAATTCAACTTCAGCAGGAATGAGCCAAGGGTAAACATAATGTAGTGCCACATATCCTGGACAAAAAGGGAAAAATAAAGAGCAATACCACCACACAATGCCATGACTTGCCCTGCCATTCTCAGATGAAAATACAAGGAAGAAACTTAATCAAGCCTTTCACGTCGATGGCATTCCGTGCTTGGTATTTTTAGACAAGGAGGGAAAAGCTATAACCACTGAAGGTGTGGAGATCATTGAAGAATATCGTGTTGAGGGATATCCATTCACTGTAAAGAGAATTGATGAGTTGAGGGCTAGAGAGGAGCACCTAAGGGCTGCACAGACTGTAGAGTCTCTTCTGCTATCCAATGAACGAGATTTTGTCCTTGGAAATGGAAGAACTAAAGGTGAGTTTTTTCCATTTATGCTTGTGTTTTACTCTGCCTCGAAACCTGGATATCATTTCTTTTTATGAGAATGTAAGAAAGAAAGCATGTATTGAATTGGGCGATTTAGTTTCCTGCAATTATTGGATTTTGTAAGGGTTTAGCAATAATAGGTGCAGAAATTTTATTCTATGATGGTCTTATTGCCAATTTGTGTTTTTCCAATAGGTTCCAGTAGCAGAGCTTGTGGGGAAGAAAGTGGGTCTATATTTCTCAGCCCACTGGTGTGGTCCCTATAGAAATTTCACTCCACAGCTTGTGGAGATTTATAATGAGCTTCTGAAAAAGGGGAGGCCTTTGAGATTGTGTTTCTCTCAGGTGACAAAGAGGAGAAATCCTTTGAAAAGTATTACACCAGCATTCCATGGATGGCTTTACCATTTGTAGATCACACTGAAAAGAAGTTGTCTCGCTACTTCAAAGTTGAGGGTATCCCGACTTTGATTATTTTAGGTCCAGATAGGAAAACATTACAAACTGATGCAGTGGGCCTTATATAAGAATATGGAATCCGAGCTTACACGTTTACAAAAGAGCAGCTGGATGAGCTTGAAGCTGAAGAGAAAGCCAGACAAGAAGCACAAACCTTGGAGTCACTCTTGGTTTCTGATGAGCGCAACTTTGTGCTCAAGCATGGAGGTGCCGAGGTGAGTTACTGAGATCTGCTTACTATCTTCAATGTTCTTATGCCATGATTCATTAATCACACCATAAAACCATAAAATAAGTTGTACTCCCACATAACATTTGAGGGTTTATATATACAAATGGCTAGTCATAGTGCTTTTTGCTATGATTACCCATTTTGAAATCTCATTGGGCTCCCAATGTTACTTTAGGTTTGTGAGTCGTGATAGCTCTGACAAGTAGACAGGGCAAGGGGCAAGTCATGGGTGAATTTTGGTAGTCTAATCTCAACATTTAAGCCAATTGGTCTTTTGTGTTTTGATAGTGTGCTATCCATTTGTGTTTCTCTGTTTAAAAAAGAAGAATTTACTTAATAATATTCATTTTGGTCTAATCAATCTGAATACATAAACATGACTCTAATGCACATACTATCTGCAATATGACTGATTGATTATCATATGTCAAGTCAATGTGGCTACTATTTCCCTATTTTCCAAAAAAAATGGGTTACTTATAATATGATTGGTGGATTATCATATTCAAAATTAAATAAAACAAATCTTTATATACAAAATTTGGGTTGTACAGTTTTCAAATTAACTATTTGAATTTGGTTGAAAGTATGTTATGATTTTAGGGAACTACATTGTACATATACATAAGTTAGTAGTGAACTAAGGAACAACGTGAAACAGTTAGTCTGCCAATACTTTGAATTTGAGTTTTTTTGTTTCTGAGTTTTTCCTTTCAACCACTAAACCACAGCCAAACATGAAATAATTATTTATATGTTTTGATTCTTGTAATAGGTTCAGGTATCTGAACTTGTGGGAAAGACACTTGCTTTTTATTTCTCTGCTCATTGGTGCCCCCCTTGTCGAGGTTTCACTCCAAACCTTGTAAAGGTATACAACAAACTCAAAGAAAGGGGAGAAGCGTTTGCGATTGTTCTCATATCTACTGACCGAGATCAAGAGGCTTTTGAAGAATACTACAACAACATGCCACGGCTGGCTCTTCTATTTGGAGATAAAACTAAGAAGGATCTCTCAAGACTTTTCCGTGTAAGAGGCATCCCATCCTTGATTGTGGTTGGTCCAGATGGAAAAACTATGACAGATAATGCCAGAAGTGCAGTGTCCACCCATGGAGCCAAGGCTTATCCCTTCACTAATGCTCATCTTGAAAGGCTAGAGAAGGAAATTGAAGAGATGGTTGAGAAATCACCCAAGGAGATGAGGTACAGTCAGCATGAACACCCGCTTGTATTGACACAGAGGCATGTATATGTCTGTGATGGATGCAACGAAGATGGCACTGCATGGTCCTATTATTGCAAAGATTGTGACTTGTGCTTTGAAGGATCGACAGGATAAGGGACAGGACACAGATACTACGTTGGATGAGAACGACAAGCCTGCATGAGTAATCTGTGATGGAGATGTTTGTTACAAGGATGAAACCTGATGGTGGGAAAGGTACTCATTAAACATGATATGCTGAAGGGTCTTCAATTTGGTGCTGTAGAATGCCTGGTTATCATTGGATAGATAGTTATGTAACTGAACTTTGTTAAGTGGTGGTTACTTAGTAGTGTCAATAAATAGATTGAGTACTTCATAGTCTATGCTCTGGCTCTAGTGTGAGAATTCAAGATGACTTTCAGGAATGTATAATGGTGGAGTTTGCTTCCACCTGTAGATTCTTTTAAATAGTTTTCTTTTTCTAAATTGTCATGTTATTTTGTAATCAGATGTGAATTTTTAAAAGCTACATAGTCATGGAGTTTGCTTTGCATCTATAGATTTTGTTACTTTGTAATCAGATGTGAATTTTTAAAACCTGCATAGTGATGGAGTTTGCTTTGCATGTGTAGTTTTTATTAAATAATTTGCTTGTGCACTTTAAAAAAAATGTTTTAAGTGAAAATCAATTTATAATTGGTTTGATGTTATTATTTCAAACAAAGTTTGCTTTGCTTGTGTAGATTTTATTAAATAGTTTGCTTCTGCACTTAAAAAAATTGTTTTAAGTGAAAATCAATTTATAATTGGTTTCATGTTATTATTTTTTCATTTTATGGACAATCTCAAACAAATTTAGAGGACAATAAGATGTGATAAATAATTTTGTATACTTCTATATATTTTTAAAAATATAAAGGTTTATAAAGATTACATTTTTTACAAGAATTGTAAAAAAAATTATAGAGGAAAAGTTTGCACTTCAATCAATTTGTCATTTTTGAACCTAAAAAAAATTGTTATAATTATATTCATTATTGAAAAAAATATTATAAATTATTTACACTCCATTCAACATATCATCCAAACCTTAAAAATGAAAATATGGATATTTTTAGACTTCCAATTTATATGCTTTTCATAAAAATATCTCAAAAATCTCTCTCCATGATCTAAAGAAACTCATATTGTCATAACTATAACCTTAGAGACCTTATCAGATATATTAAATGACTCACCAAAATATATAAAAAGAAAATTATTACAAGTTCCAAATACCATCCTTAGTTTCAAACAGGACGGTAAGTCAAGTTTGCACTTCAATAAATTTGTCATTTTTGAACCTAAAAAAAATTGTTATAATTATATTCATTATTAGAAAACATATTAAAATTTATTTACACTCCATTAAACATATCATCCAAACCATGAATCTCAAAATATGGATATTTTTAGACTTCCAATCTATATGCTTTTCATAAAAATATCTCAAAAATCTCTCTCCATGATCTAAAGAAACCCATATTGTCATAACTATAACCTTAGAGACCTTAGTGGCTATATTAAATGACTCACCAAAATATATAAAAAGAAAATTATTACAAGTTCCAAATACTATCCTTAACTTCAAAAAGGATGGTAAGTCTCAAAATTTTCATCATAATTCTAGATACAACAATTTAAAATATTGGAATGTATCCTTAATAAATCTCCCTTGATTCAACTAGTTCCACAAATAAAATAAAACCTTCCATTCCAACCTCGAGAATGCTTGCTTCGAAAGGAAATCTACTTCCTCATTGAATTCACCATACACATGTTGAAATTGCAAGCGTGCAAATGCTAAATGAATATTTCTCATCTTGATTTTCCATCCATCCAACAAACCCACCTATAACTGATCCTTTTGCATAGACTAGTCAATAACAATTTTAGAGTCCCAACAATTTACAAAAAAAAGATTTGCTTAGTACAAGCAAAGAGCAAAATTGCCCACAGAGCAAGCAATTCACCTCGAGTGTTAGTACCCCTTCACAATTCATCTTTAATTTAAACACATGGGTGTCCTTTAGTTTCAACATAAATCCTACTCCACACTTTTTTCCCCTCTCTTGAGAGACACCATCAATATAACCAAGAAGAGGATGATTATCATTAAAAGAAGGCGCATTGGGAATTCTATATTTATTACATTATCATTCTTTAAAATTTTCCTTAAAAGCCCCAATGACCTTCAAACCAACCCTCATAACTGTCCTTTTGCACCTCAAAATTATAATAAAAAATAGGTTTGCTAGAATCTTTGAAAAGTCAATATCTAAATGTGCACAAATAGAACTTGGAATGCTTCACATTTGAAATTGCTGCAACTTCCTCAATTTTATCTTGTAACTTGGTCAATCGGTGGAATTCTTATGTGTTTGCCAATGATGTTGTTTTTCTTATTAATAGGTTATGTTGGTTAGGCAATGATAGATACTGGACTACCTGTTCTCACTTACCCACTAACAATTACCTTAACGGCGTATTATTGCACCTTCCTTGGGGTAATTGCTAGTATATAATTGCACTCAAGTCTCGGTACGTGGATGGAGGAAGCGATTGTAATGCTATTGGGTGAATCCACGGACCTGGGTAACACTTTTTGGCAAGAGAATTTCGGCAAAAACAAAAAAACGCACCTCGGTCGAGGGCTTATTAAGCCCTTGACCGAGGTCTTAATATCTCGACCGAGGTTTTATTAAGCCCTCGACCGAGGTATTGCGGGCTTTACAAACCCTCAGTCGAGGTATTTAAATACCTCGACTGAGGTATTTAAATACCTCGGTCGAGGTTCATACCTCGGTCGAGGGCTTAAAAAAACAGACTTAGCCCTCATTCAAACAAATGGAAAATTTCCTGTGCCTTGCAGAGGTGTAAACCCTACCATTCCTAGCACATAACTGAGCGGAGTTGATACCGATAGATTCACCGACGAATCTTCTATCCATTGACGTGTCATACACGTATTTTGGCATTCATATGATATTTATTTTTTAATTACTTCTAAAACTTATACTTAGAAAACCACACTGCAACTTCGAAGCAGCTCAAAGAAAAATCCGCAGAGTTAAAAATACACATCCAAAAAATTCTTAAAAATGCCCACATCACATATCGACGTGTCCTCTTCAAAAGGGTATCTTTTGTTTTTCAATTTTTGAAAAAATTCAAAAAATTCCTTTACGTGGACAAATATGTGTTTAAAACGATGCTGAAATCGAATGTGGTCACTTTCAAAAAATAATAAATAATTGTATAATGCGAAAAAAATTAACGAAAAGATATGCACATCACACTGCATTTTATGTAGATCATGCTCATATATTTATTTTTTTTAAATTATTAATGCAAGATTGAATTACTCTACGTGGACACGAGCCACTTATTAGCTTCTTCAAAATTTTAAGGTCACACAGTTCATTAAATGCAAAAATTCACACATTAAATGACATCGGAATATTTTAAAAAAAATATCACTATGAAGCCAACATAATATTCTACAATTTGTTTTTTTACTGCAAGTCAAAATTCACATGGCATATATGTGTTTTGAGGGCTTCTATATAGCACATGACTAAAAAATCAGGTTTTCATCGCCAAATTTGGCCAAAAAGTGTTACCCATCTTCATGGAATCACCCTATTATAAGTGTGATAATGGTTATGAGATTAGATGAACTATTGTAATGACTTTAATGTTGTTTTGATAATTCATTGTTGCCTTTTTCCATGACTGATAATCATTATTGGCGCTGCCATAAACCATAACTATGTATACCGCTTGTAATGTTGAATATAATCTAAATCCAAGGCTAATACATTTTGTGTGAAGGATTGTGTTCCTTACTTTCATCGTCTTGACTATATTGATGTATTATCCCATGCATACATTGAGGTAAATAGGATGAATGGTTAGTAATGATATTTATTAACGATACTTAGTGTGATTAGTGATACTTATTAATGACATCATATGGTTCTTAATGACACATTGTATGATATTGTTTGCTTGCTTATGGATAATGAGATAAGTCTCACACTCATACACAACACCACTTTCTTATTGATTCCATTAGGCACCAGTCTCTAATAACCTCGAAGGGAGGTATATTTTGGTGTTTAGTGTCCTTTGCAGGGTCAAATAGGGCTCCCCCCTATGAGTCTTAGGATTCCAAAGCAGTTAAAGATAAGTGACTAAGGTGATAGTGGTCACTTTTCCCACATAGTATTGTTGGTGGCAATGCCTGCAATTTCAATAGGTAACATTTTGGCACTATTGCGAGGGACCATTTTAAAATTTGAAACGGTTAATCCCGATTCATTCACATCCTGGAAAGAATGATATCCAGTAAGAAATAATTGAGGTAAGTCCTTAGGATGGCTATTTTTAAAATATTTCTAAAGATTGACCTTGTAAATCTTGCCTGGCAACTCCACAAAGAAAAGCTCGACAAGGCTTGACACTTTGGGAAGTCTTGAAGTCCTAATTATATATGATTGCTTACATTTTTTTTAAGGACTTACATGCAGGATTACCTGGAAACTCCACAAAGAGCTCAGCCCATCCCATCTATCAGGTACACCCTTGTTTTATTTGGTATTTTAGCAAGATTTGCTTAACTAACCTGACATCTTTCTCCTAGCAACTCCAATCGAAGAAAAATAAAAGAAGTACTCTATAAAGATAGGGAAGCTCGACAAGATGGCATCCAATTATGAATTGTGGATGGACATATTGGAATTCTCATGCATTCCAGGTTTCTCACAAAAGTACACCATTAAATATGGTGGGAAGACATTGTTCCCATTGTTCCAACAGTGTCAGAACCATGTAGCATCCCATGTGCAAGCATTTGTGCAATTCATCTGAGCAAGTAACATCATG
This sequence comes from Pseudotsuga menziesii, assembly GCA_001517045.1. NCBI lineage: Eukaryota > Viridiplantae > Streptophyta > Pinopsida > Pinales > Pinaceae > Pseudotsuga > Pseudotsuga menziesii. Next base: position 11,685 of record LPNX010440234.1, read on the forward strand.
CATGAAGACATATTGATGAGGTTATTTCTATTGTCTCTTCACTAGAAGTCAACTTATCTATCAAAAATTGGTATGAAGGATTTCCTTGCAAAAGCTTTTCTTCTCTTAGGAAATTCATTGATGCATTCAACACAAATTGGGATTACAGTATAGAAGAATAGGAAAGAAAGACCATGATCGACAGAATATGGAAAGAAACCCTAGGAAAAAGACATGCTCAAGATGATGCAAGAGAAGGAACCACATATGATATTCCATTCGAGTTTGAAGATCTTGATAATATGATTGCTACAGAAATAGAAATTGGTTTGTCTCCTCTTGATCTATCAGCTTTCCCAGGTTATTCAGATGAGTTACCCGAAGTATTCTGGCATGCATTCAAGGATGACGACGATAGTGTTGTGCATAAAGTGGGATGGTTTATGACTATGGATTCATAATATTGTATTAAAGAAGAAGAAGATGTTTACATGCGGTCATTTTTCCTTCACATGGGAGGAAAGGATCTCACTTGGTTTGTGGGCCTAGATAAAGGAACAATATCATCATTTAAAGAATTGGTGGGAACGTTCTGTAACCACTGGGACTCAGGGAACCATGAAGAATGGATACCTCATGTCAAGCATGAGAAGGACTTGTTCAGGAAGGAATCCCAAAACGAAGATCAGTTTGAAGAGGTCATTGTTCAGCATCTAACTGATGATATCTTGAGCATGATAGATGAGGCCTCCCAGGAAGATGAATATGATGATGGTCCCATTTATGATTATCTAGAATTCCTAATTGAAGAAGCCGAGGAACAAGAGGATAGGACAATTATTCCCTTCCAACATACAAAAACTCCTTGCGATGTACTAGATCTTTAGGAACATAATAACGAGAATTATAAGGATGATGGTTGGGTGTGTGCAAGAAGTTGAAGGACCTTTTAGATGCAATCCTAATTTTCAAAAACAAGATCACGTTACCAAAAAATACATAAAGGTTTTACGACATAGCACTTGGTATGGTTCAACCCGAGCTTGACATGTCATGGGACATGTAGGATAGGAAGCCATATCACGTACGCGTTATATAACTACAAAATGCACTCATGATATGTAGTTATAAAATGCGTACACGATTTGTAAAAAAAAAAAAAATTTAAATACACAGGCCCGAAACCCACGGCCCATTTTAACAATCAAGAACGCGAAAACGAAGTCCAATTGGAGCGTTTTGGAGCAAGTTAACTGCTTGGGATTGTTGGAGGAGCTGATTTAGGTTGAAAGGAGGAGATTTCACTCGTGAATTGTCATCCAACAAGGTAATTCAATCACCCAAAGCATTCTTTTTTTGGTCAATTTTTAACCTATAATTGTGTTTTTTAATAGAATAATCAATCCAACAACTCCCATGCTAATGTTTGATGCATTCAAACTAAAATAGGCTATAAGAATAAAAAACATCATGTCTAATAGATATGCAATGTTCCAAAAGGCTAGAAATATATAAAACAAACACAAGTATAATCCCAACTTATATAGAATTTGATGGACAATGCAAAGTTTAAATTGGGATACTAGTGAGAGTGCCCACCTGTAACATGCATAGTCAAACCTTCAAATGCAATTATTGTGCTGGAATTAACACAAAGTGCAATAAAATTTAGCAATTATTTTCATAGCTAGGTGAATGCCAACATTTTAAGATACATAGTGAATGAGGGATCCAAATGTAACAACCAATATAATCATCAAAATGGAAGAAGTTTAAATAGAAAAATAACACTCCTAAATTTAAAGAAGTTTAAACCCAAGTGTGCATGGAAAAGTCACCAATGAGGATGAAGAAGTGCCTTAACTTCTAGAAAGAAGTTGAACGAAACTCACTATTTAATTGTTAAATGTTTAATTTTAAGTTTTAAATGTATGTAAGTGAATGCCATTAAATTGCTTGTAACTTGAGTTTTCCTTAATTTACATTTTCAATTTTGAAGAGATGTCATTATATACCATGTATACGTTTCTAATTATTTCCTTACTGATTTTTTTATTGCAGTTGTGGCTATGGACACCAATGCTGAAATATTGATTGAGCTTGCCCAGTTGAGAGGTCTCAGTACTGCTTTTAGTGGTGGTGATAGGATTCGACGTTCACTTGCATCCACTTTGGATGCAATTGTTGAGACTATTACATTGTCAAACAACATACTATATGATATTACTTCATATAGAGAAAGAAAAAGACGTGAGTACGCTGATGGGATTAGCTACAGTGCAATAAAAAAGTTGAAAATTACCAAAGAGCATATATTTTCATTGTTTAGGGACCCTCGCACGGGGGAAATCCCAAATGAAAATAGGCCACATATCTCTATCAAGTGGTGCACATATCAACCATTTGTTGATAACTGAATGGACAGATGGTATATGGTTTTTGATATGCCACCACACAACAACAGGGAAATCCCCTTGCACTTCCTTCGGAAGATGTATGCGGAGTTCATGTTGGGTAAACACGTAAACTATTTTGATATATTGGCGTTTCATGGGATCGGTGGGGGGATGCCCCAAAACTGACCCAATGCCAGGCTTTGAGACGTTGATCGCCCTATCCCTGCACCTCGCAGGTAGTTTCCTGGGCCAGATGTCCCACCTGTACATCATGTTATTCCACAGACACGTGATGCATTTTTGGGTTTGGCACGGGCCGCTGTTCGCAATAGCACTATGGTTCAACATATGGGTAAGGAAGGGACATCTGTCCCTGGTGTGGTACATACACTAGGTCGTCATGGTGCAATACCATCTTCTAGTGCAGTACCACCCATTGTTGCAGTACCCCCATCTACTGCAAGACCATCTACTAGTGCAGCACCATCAGCACATTCCCAGCCTATTTTTGAGCCTCACAAGTACACATTGTGTGGTCGTCCATGCTATGGTATTTCGTCAAATGTTGTCTTCAGGGGGTTTTTGAGTGATGTATGTATAGGTTAATTGTAATAAATTCTTCATTTATTTTCCTCTTTGTACACATATGTATAGTTTGAGCTAATATATTAATTTTGTGAACTTGCAGTTGATGCTTTATGCCAACAGCGACGCTCCAGAGTATCATGTTCCACACTCTACACAGTGACATGACATTCCATCCACTGATCCCTTGGTTGGTGAAGAGATTCCTATAGCACCCATTGCTGTATCTCACATCGAGGTAAACATTTTAAAATTTCAGTTTTTTAATACTTGTTAAATTGTTAATTTCCACATACTGTACATGTTAGTTCACTAATGTTATCTATGGTCTAATATTTACAATCATTAAACTTGTAGATGTTAGATCCTTCACGGGGGAAAGCAGTGATGGAGGTAGGATGTATGGTTGTATCGACCGAGGATATATCTGGGCAGATGCCAGATCCTACACGAGGGAAAGCAGTGATGGAGGTAAACATTTTAAACATTTAAAAAATTTCATTTTTAAAATACATGTATGTTCGTTGAATCATGCATGTCTAGCTACATGAACTCTTGTTGACTATAGGCACCAACCGAAACACTTGGACCATTTCCTGGAGTTGTATCTCCTCATAGGCCATATGTGAAAAAAGGTCAAGTGTATACGAGACGACCTACTCCTAGAAAGAGTGAAGTTGCCCATGACCATGGAGATACTAATACCATGGAAATTTGTATATCCTTCGATGATATTTCTTGGTTAACTTGAAATCCAATGCATAAAATATTTTGTTAATATTTGATTTGCATGTTTACTGCATTAGGAGCTAGAGTTGACTATTGAAAACCTTGCAGGGATGGTTGATGCAGCAGTCAGTGTTGCATCTACAATGGCAACAAGTCACACAGAGGTACAACTATTTGAACATGATATAGACATAGTGTGTTATTGTTGTCTATTGTTTATTCATGCACATTTCTAACTATTTCAAGATTTGGTGATTGTAGCCACCACCACCACCACCAGTTCCTACCCCCTTTGGTTCGACCATGGATGCGGCCATCCTTCATGTTCAACCAACAGCTCCATCTGCTACACAAGAAACACAATCCCCTTTGTCACAGTCTCTCACTGAGGTGATATGTCCATTAATGAACGATTGTTTCATGCAATGTCCATTAACATTTTCATAAATTTTGAGTTAATTTAGATATGGTATTTTATTGAGCTAATGTATTAGTACATGGTTGAATTTAACAATTGATATTTAATTTGCAGGATCCAAAGATGCACACTGGTCCTATAGTTGTGCCTACGGGATCACCCTCAAGAAAGAACAAGAGGAAGCTTGAGTTTTGATGTGTCTTATGGGATATGTACATATCGATACATGTACATGTGGCTTGGACAGTTTTGGATACATGTACTTTTGGAGACATGTACATTGACATTTCACTTACATGTACATGTGGCTTGGATAGTTGTGGAGACGCATGTACTTCTGCTTACTTTTGGATATATATGTACTTTTCGATACTTTTGGATATATATGTACTTTTGGAGACATGTACATTGACATTTCAGTTATAAATGAATGATACATTTCACTTTGAATTTGTTCTTTAATTTCTGTTAGGGTACACAGGGTACTCCCAAAGGACCGAACACCAAGAACAACTGCTTCACACAAAAGATCACAGATCAATACACCAATGTTTGTCACGTGGTTAAAACCATCGAGAGGGAAACAGTCCATGGCCCCAGCCAAATAGCTACTTGGAGCAATTTATTATGCAAAAGAAAGAAAGTTACATGAGCTTCTCATAATCGATCAACTAGCTAAGGCCCTCTATGCTCTTTAAATAGAGATCATAGACCAATCGAGTGTTAAGCCATGGATCAATGGTAGGTATGATCTAAGAGAAGTTGAACTGTCAGATCACTCTATGTCTAGAACATATCGCGACCGTCGGATTAGAATATTTACAAATGCATACTAATGCATACTAATGCATACTAAAGAAACACACTTTTACCTAACGGATATATTACAAGTTGATCTTAACCAACTCCTAAGTGTCTAAATATCCCAACATCCCCCCTGAAGAACAACTTGGGATAGGATTGAAGGATTTACAAAAGTGACACTATTAGGAGAAGGAAGGAGGCATTAGAGCCTATCCCCCCTTAAGGACACATTCCTGAACTCCTAACATAGACTGAAGTTTAGAAAACTTTGCTTCTGTAAGAGACTTGGTGAAGATGTATACAACTTGATCATCTGTAGGGCAATAGAGAACTTCAATTACACTATCATGAACAAGATTTCTGATGAAGTGCATGTGTAGCTCAATGTGTTTGCTGCGCTGATGTAGAACTAGATCTTTGGCAAGCTTGATGGTACTTTGATTATCGTACCAAAGTGGAGTAGGCTGTTGCTACTCGAATCCAAACTCTGACAGGATCTGCCGAAGCCATAAATATTCCTAACTGGCATTAACTACGGCTCGATATTCTGCTTCTACCGAAGAAAGAGCAAGAGCTTGTTGTTTCTTACAAGCCCAAGTGACAGGTCCAGATCCCAGAATGAAAACATAACCTGCAGTAGAATTTCGATCATCAGGATTGCCGACCCAATCTGAATTAGTGAAACCAACCAACAAAGGTTTCCCCCCTATACTATAATGAATCCCAAACTAAATTGTACCTCGAATATATTGAAGTATTCATTTTGCTGCTTTCCAGTGACTTTGATGAGGAGTTTGCATATAACGGGCAACAGGACCAACGACAAAGGAAAGGTTAGGACGGGAATGAGTCAAGTATAAAATACTACCAACAAGCTGACGATACAAGGTGGCATCTACTTCAGGGGAAGTACAAGTGGCAGAAAGTTTGACTCCAGACTGGGAGGGAGAAGGGGCTAGTTTACAATGTTCCATGTGGAAGCGACGAAGAAGGTCACAAGCATACTTAGACTGGGAAATAAAGATTCCTTCTTTGGTTTGAAAGACTTGGAGACCAATAAAATAATGCAAATGTCCTAAGTCTGACATTTCAAAATTTTGCTTAAGACTGGATTTCACATGGGTTATAAGGTTAGGGTCACTACCAGTAAGGATAAGATCATCAACATAAAGAACAAGTATGATGAGATGGTTTCCTACTTTCTTGGTATAGACATTGGGGTCATAATGGCATCTAGAAAAACCAGTGTCAAGGATAAAGCTATCCATTTTGGCATACCAAGCTCTAGGAGCTTGCTTAAGGCCATATAAGGATTTCTTAAGGAGAAAAAAAAGGCTAGAGTTATTCTGAACATATCCAGGAGGTTGTTCCATGTAAATTTCCTCATGTAAATCACCATGTAAGAAGGCAGACTTGACATCCATTTAATGGAATTCCCAGTTATGTAAGGCTGCAAGGGAAAGAACAAGGCGGATGGAGTTCGTTTTTGCTACAGGGGCAAAGGTTTCATCATAGTCAATCCCTTCAACTTGGGAAAAACCTTTGGCAACTAGCCTTGCCTTAAGTCTTTCAACACTTCCATTTGAAGCATACTTAGTTCTGTAGACCCATTTACAACTGATAAGTTCTCTTCCTTTTGGAAGAGGAACAAGATCCCAAGTATCGTTCACCATTAAGGAACGATATTCTTCATCCATAGCTGCATTCCAATCTAGATTTCCTGAAGCTTCTGCAAAAGTTTCTGGATCATGATTCTCGGAAACTTGAGCCAAAAGAGAAGAGGCTCACTGAAACTGAGAATGTGTTCGACGTTGATCTCTAGGATCACCGGCACGATCACCAGCTGCTTCACATGTTGAACAGACCCATAGAGGAAGTATTGGTGCTGGTGCAATTGGAGGAACATGAGCAGGCGGAGGTGGATTTTCATCCTCACTGTCATCATCAGAAACTGGAGTTGGAAACCTATCAAGGAAGCTAGAAGAAGAAGAAGAAGAAGAAGGCACAATCATAGAATCAGGCTCGCAGGCCAAAGATGGCACACCCGCCAAGTTAGGCTCGCCGGCCAAGATATTTTCATCAAATTTAACATCTCTTCTAATGATTATATCATGAGAATGTGGCTGAAGAATTCTATAACCTTTTACATCTTCAGAATATCCAACAAATATGCACTTTTCACTTTTAGGCTGCAATGCTTTCCGTTTTTCATCCAGAATGTGAGCCCATGCTTCACAACCAAACACACGAAAGTGACTTACATTGGGTTTAATTTTACTCCATGCTTCTTCCAGTGTTATAACTTGTAAAAATTTAGTGGGTGTGAGATTAACTATGTAATTTGCACAATTTATGGCCTCAGCCCAATATTGAAGACTTAGTCCCTTAGATTGGATCATACAATTAGCCATTTCTTTCAAAGTGCGGTTCTTCCGTTCAGCTACACCATTTTGTTGTGGTGTATATGGAACAGTGTGTTGTTGTTGGATTCCTTGTTCAGTGCAAAAGGTAGTGAACTTGTTGTTAACATATTCTCCTCCATTGTCAGATCTTAACTTAATAATTTGATGACCATATTGTTTTTCAACAAGAGCCTTGTAGGCTAAGAACATGTTAAATACTTCTCTCTTAAGTTTTAGGAAGTAAACCCAAGTGCATCTGGATTAGTCATCAATAAAGTTAAGAAATATTTGAAACCAGAAAAGGAAGCAGATGCAAGAGGGCCACACAAGTCACTATGCACAAGCTCCAAGGGAACCGAGGCATGCTAAGAGGCACGTTTGTCAAAACTATCCCGATGATGTTTTTCGAGTACATAATCGAAACAAACACCATCCTTGCAAGATACCAACGGAAGACCAGTCACCTTATTATCTTTACATAGTTGTTGCAATGAGTGATAATTTAAGTTACCAAATCACTCATGCCAAAGTTTTCTCAAGTTATCACTATGAGCAACAAAAACTGAAGGAAAAGGTGATGACCCAAAGTTGTTAAATTTGTACAACCTGGTAATATCATCAACAATTCCAGTAGCAAGGATATTTTGAGAAATTTTAAAATCCTTGATTACAATTTGGTGAGGTGTAAATGTCACAGTTTTACCTTCACCTGAATGAGTAATTTGATAGACTGATAACAAATTGCAGGAAATTTTTGGAACACATAGTACATCACTGAAATGACCATTTTCTACTAGAACTGTTCCAGATCCTACAACACTTAGAGATATATCATCACCAACAAATATTTGTTTGGTGTTACATTCATGGATAGTAGAAAAGATGGCTTGATCCTTAGCCATACGATAAGATGCTCCAGAATCAATGAGCCATTCATTTAAAGTAGAAGAAGAAGATGCAGTATAAGAGTAACCAGAAGCACAAAGTGCATGTCCATGAGAGTTATATTCTGAAGATGAATCTAGGCTGATGTGGTGCTTCTTCATTGCTGCTTCCAAAGCTACCATCTTCTTAAAACATTTAGATTCATCATGATTATCTTTCCCATAAAAATTGCAATGACGCTCAGTCTTCTTTCCTTTTTGCTTGGATCCTTTGTCATTTTTTAAAGGAGGAGCTGACTAAGAGGGTTTGGGACCCTTGTTGTTTGGCTTATTATTGTGAGAATTATGTTTCTTAGGAGGCTTGGACTTTTCTTTCTGTTGGGATAATAAGTCTTCCCAGATGTATCTGCATTGTTAATTATTCCAAGATGAATGAGCTTATCTTGCTCTTTAATTAAGGAATCACAAAAGGATTCAAGGCTAGGCTCTTGATAGCTAGCTGTAGTCAATGATTCTTTCATGGAGTAGAATGTAGATACAAAAAAAGAATATGCAGGTCCAAGTTTGGAAAGAATATGATAAATACATTGTGTGTCTTCTTTTTTAATCTTACATTCTGCACATAATAGTCTAAGAGTTTTATACTTAGATAAATAGTCTTGAATGCATGAAAAATCATTTGGATTCAAGGAAAGCAAATCATTCTCAAGTTGATGACCATGAATTTCATTGTGTTTACCAAACACAGATTCCAACTTTTCCCAAGCTTTATCAGGTTCATCAATTCCAGATATGTGGAATCGCAAATCAGTAGAGATTGACATCCCAATCAATCCACGAGCTTAATCGCATATATTTTCCCATTTAATTTTCTTATCATCAGTAGTGGATTATGTTTCTTTCCCTGAGGTTATCCTGAAAAGTCCCCTACTTCGCAAAACATCCTCCATACGAGATTTCCATGAGAAATAGTTAGAACTTGTAAGTATAATATCACAAGGGACGGCCATACTATAAAATAATGGCTGAAAAAATAGAAACTAACTATCTGGATGCAAAGAGCTCGAAAAAATATGCGGTTTTAAAGAAAACGACACTTAAAACGGATTCCGGATGATGAAGTTATTCTTGATCAAAGAAAATGTTGAAGATGTCCCCAATAGTGACGTGGCAGATATTAACTTGACCAATTAAAAAAAAGAAGCCCCCTCTTCCCAAGATCATCCTTTGACAATCACTTTTACAATAAAGTTGCTTTGAAGTGAATCACTTTTGTAGAATAAGTGATGTTCACTTTTACAATAATGTGACTTTTAAATAGTGTGGCAATAAATTAAAAGACTTAAGTGACTCGCTTTTATTTTATTTTATTAATGTGAGATGCACTTTTACAATAAAGTAACTTGAAAATAGAAATTGCATGTACTAAAAAGTAGCTTGATAAGACTTGAACTCAAGACTTATCAAGGTGTAAAGCAACTTTGGACCAAGTGAGCTAAGTTTAAAAGATACGTAAAACTATGGAAAGAGAAAGGGGGCTTTTTTTTTTTACTCTTCTCTCTCGTTTTTTGTGCTTGCTTTCTTTTCCTACAAATCACAAAAAAAAACGAAAAACAAAAAACAAAAAAAACTTTTTACACACAATGGGGTTAGATCTTGGTTAGCTTACCTGGAAAGTCTATGTTTTCAAGTTTTCTCGTTGTTTTTGATTTGTCGTGATCACACAAGGTGCACGGCAAAGAGCATACGTAGCCGAAAAGACAAGAAAAAAAACTTTCCCTTACTGTTTCTGATTCGCCGTGATCGCACAAGATGCACGGCAAAGAGCATACGCAGTCAGAGAAAACAACAGTCGGAGACTAAAACATAAAATATCTAATAATAAACTGATAAAATATGAGAGATTTAAAAAAACAAATATGTCACTGTAACATTATACCTTCAGATTTACCGAAATGGGTGTTTTTGGAGCAAACAGAAATGGTTTTCGATGAAATGAAAACTATTTCCCAATGGAAATGGTGCTCCGGACACAATGGAATAGCTCCCATAGGCCACAAATTCATAGAAAATCTAGAACCATAAACCCTTTCAAAATTTTGGTAACACCAGTTCTAGATCTTAATCAAAACCGAAAGCAGCTCTTGATAAAAGCTCTAATACCATGTTAGGGTACACAGGGTACTCCCAAAGGACCAAACACCAAGAACAACTGCTTCACACAAACATATCACATATCAATACAACAATGTTTATCACGTGGTTAAAACCCTCAAGAGGGAAACAATCCACGGCCTCAGCCAAATAGCTACTTGGAGCAATTTATTATGTAAAAGAAAGAAAGTTACATGAGCTTCTCATAATCGATCAACTAGCCAAGGGTGTTAAGCCACGGATCAATGGTAAGTATGATCTAAGAGAAGTTGAACCATCGGATCACTCTATGTCTAGAACATATCGTGACCGTTGAATTAGAATATTTACAAATGCATACTAATGCATACTAAAGAAACACACTTTTACCTAATGGATATATTACAAGTTGATCTTAACTAACTCCTAAGTGTCTAAATATCCTAACAGTTTCCACATGTTCTTGTGTCAATCTATTGTATTGATTTGTGAGGATTATCTATTACTTATGAATGCACTATGCCAAAAGAAAAAACTATTATATTTAAAGGTTTCAATGATCTCAATACATGCACACTAAAGTCAAAGTTCTTGCTCGTGTAATTTAATAAATATAAGTGCAATACAATGTATTTCAAGGTTTCAATGAACTCACTACTTGCACACCAATTGGATATATCTAATTAAAAATTGTGAGTTTGGATTCATTAAATTACAAGTTAAGTCAATGCTCAAGTGTAATTTAATAAAACTAAGTGCAATACATGCTTTACATTTCATCAACAACCAACAACACTATTCAACAAATCTCATGCACCCAATGACTAATCACTTAGCATTAAATGAACTACAATAGAATCCAAAGACTGAGAACCAACTTTGTGAATCAATATGATTTGAAGCATAAGTCCATCGGATTTGAAAAAGTTCAGTTTGACATTAGATTGATTTTGAATTGAGTTGTGACAGTAAGATAAGATTAGGGTTAGGATTAGGGTTTCCTTGGTAAGGTTATGGAAATGGGCCATGCATGTTAAACAATAAACCCTAGTTAGGGATAGGGTTTTCTAAGTTTGGCCTTCGTTGGCATGAAATGCATTATCTAGCTTTAGCTTTCATTGGCATGACTACATTGTCCCTACTGAGCAAAACCCTAGCTTTAGAAACCATCATAGATGGAGGTCACCTGGAAATGGACAGGAGGGAGAGGCCCCCCCCCTAGCTAAAATCCCATATCACGAATCCAACGGAAATGATGGTTTGTCGATCGGAGGCTCGAGCATTGATCTATGGCGAGTTACAGGTCACCTCCAGATACCATTTAGGGACACCTGGTGGACTTGGGCCCGATGCGCAAAAAAACTCACGGAGCGGCAATTTTGAATTCCGTCCACTCCTGCTAGTGTGTTTGGGCATGGGAAATATGGAAATTCCAACCGAATCCCCACCATTCGTGGCTTTCCAGCTTTGGCCCTCATTGGCATGACTACATTGTCCCCTACTGAGCAAAACCCTCGCTTCAGAAACCACCGTAGACAGAGGTCTTCGGGAAATGGATAGGAGGGAGAGGCCCCCCCCTAGCTAAAATCCCATGTCACAAATCCAACGGGATTGACGGTTCATCGATCGGAGGCCCGAGCATCGATATTTGGCGATTTACAGGTCACCTCTAGATACCGTTTAGGGACACTTGGTGGACCTAGGCGCGATGCACAAAAAACCTCACGGAGTGGAAATTTTGAATTATGTCAACTACTACTAGTGTGTTTGGGCATGGGAAATATAGCAATACCAACTGCATCCCCACCATCTATGGCTTTCTGGCTTTAGCCCTCGTTGGCGTGACTGCATTTTCCCCTACTGAGTGAAACCCTAGCTTCAGAAACCATCATAGAGGGAGGTCATCAGGCAATGGATAGGAGGGAGAGCCCCCCCCCCCCCTAGCTAAAATCCCATGTCATGAATCCAAGGGAATCAACGATTTGTCGATCGGAGGCCCGAGCATCGATCTATGGTGAGTTGCAGGTCACCTCTAGATACCGTTCAGGGACACCTAGTGGACTTGTTGATGTAATTGTAACTTAGGAATGTATTTCTTATCTATTGTAACCCGATGTTCATTCTAGGATGTATTGTAATGTATTTGAGTCATTTCATGCCCCGATGGTCCGATCGGGAAGTTTCTATAATGAGAAAGTCATGTCAAGTCATTGTGGGTAACCCTCTTATTGGTCAAGGGTTAAAGTTCCCACATTTGTGGGGCCCTTGGGTTATTAGACTATCCTAGTGAATTCGACCCTAGGTGAGTCATTGTAATTCGGGGCAATAGTCCCCACCATTTTGTTACCCTCCTATTGGTTAGAGGAGGCAAAGTCCCCACAAGTGGTGGGGCAGTAGAGTTATTACACACTCATAGAGATGTAGGCTCTAGTAAGTAATTGGTAAGCTAGGACGACATGATTGAGTGCACTTCAAGTGAACAAAAAAATATAAATAGAGAGTGAGAGCCTCTCTATTTATCACTTGTGCAACACATCACTCACTCACTCAAGTGTGGTGCATTAGTGAGGAAGGAAATACACTGGGACTAGACAAGAAGAAGACTACTGCTGTCGGGAGTGCATCTTACTGTTTTCTAGTTTTACCATTTTGGTGCCGATTCTATCTCTGAGGAAGTTGTGGGGTTTTATCCTTTATGGTTTCCCCGATCAAAAATTCTTTGTGTCTCTTGTCTCTTGTGATGTGCTTATGTTTTATTGCTGTGCTTGTTATTCTCTCAGTGAAAAGATTCTAAGATCATAATGCTAGCTTATATGATGAAAAAATAACATGGTATCAGAGCTAAGCTGAGAAGAAGACATTGTGCAGCTACAGAAGCTAGGTATTCTTACCTTTTTGGTCTCTCTCCACAATCTATCAGCAAAAGTATGCTAGGATGACTCTCCATTGAAGGGTGCATCTTTCTGTCGAAGTGAAATTCAATTCCGAGCATTTTCAGTTTTCAGTGCGAAAATTAGGGCTTTGTATATAAGAGGAATTTTTGAGTGAGATCAGCATAGGATTTTTCTCCTCATCAAAAATGAAGTTTAGAGACCTGGATCAAGAAATTTGGTTGGGTGAAATTCTGGGAAAGTCAAACCCTATTTTGACCCCGAGCTTGAAAAACCCTAAATACTAAAACTAATACGTTTTGGTATAGTCACTATATTCCAAGGTTGGTGAAGTCTCAGAAGTGGAAAATCACAAGGGCTAAAAATAAAATCCTGTAGAACACTATGTCCAAAATTTAGCCTTAGATTCACTATATTTCAGGAGATATGATCTCTCAAAGTTAGGGTTCTAGCCTCTTCCAGAAATCAGCCATAAACAGGACACCTGGGGAGAATTGCAATATATTGGTCTAAAGAGGTCCAAATGAAATTCCTGAAGATGTTCCAGAAAGGGTACGGACTTTAATTTCGGTGGTCCAAATATCAGACTCATACGATGAACCAAGGACATGTGGCATGCTGTACAACTTCGATGTTCTGAACAGTCCTGTAACAGGTCACCTTAGGAAAATGATCATTAATCCCAAAAGGTGAAACCAATTCTAATAACACCTATGGTGTTAGATCAAGAAAATGTGAGGTTACCTCAATGCAAAATTTCAGACACAGAGGAGCAGCAATTTTAGAGATATCATAGAAACAGTAACAGACATTTCTGCAGAAGAAATTGGAAAACTAGGGCTTCCTATTCCGGGAGCTTCCCTCCATTGTTTTCAGAAAAGGAGTACATTGGACAAATCCATTTGAAGAGATCTATATGTCGATCCAATCAGATCTGAAAGATTCTAAGTTTTGAAAATTAGGGTTTGTGTGACAAACCCTAGATCAACTAACTATCACATCTATCACATCAACTTGATGATAAGCTTGGTGAAGTTGAACAAATTCCAAGCATGGAAGTATATGATCTCTCTAAAGAAAATGGATTGGACACCTACATGAGTAGAGAGTTTCCAGATTCAAAGGGAGATGAGGCTAGAAGTCTTTCACAAGAAGAACTTGGTCAAAGCCCAGAAGATCATTGATGATTCAATCATGAATCAACTTGCACTACAAGTGTCTTCCTTAAAGACACCAAAGATGTTTTGATTCCTTGACCAAGCTATTTGAAGGGAAGAACAGAAATCACAATATGACCTTAAGAAACTAGTTGAAGAATGTGAAGATCCAGAATGCAGAGACCACGCAGTCATAAGAGTCTCTCAAATCAAGAACAACTTGAAGCGGTAAAAGAAGAAGTGAAGAATGCAGAAGTGGTGATGGCCACCTTGAAGGCCTCCCAGGATCATGGAATTTATTCAGCTAAGGAATGTGTTCCAGAAGGAAGTGATTACTTTCAGAAGACTCTGGGAAGAAGAAGAAGCTCGACTCATAAGAAGAGAAGAGAAGATGGAAGCAATTGAAGATCAAGCTCTTACCATCCAAAGAAGATTCCTCAATCGATGAGGAGTATGAAGATATCAACTCTTGAAGAACTTCTTATCCACCCTAGCATTTGGATAAGAAATGATGCTATCATGAATGAAGAAGACGATGAAGCTAAAGGCTCAAGAAGGAGTCTACCCTTGAAACAAATAAAGATAAGTATTCAATTGTCATTTCATGATATTGTTTTGTTATGCATTTGTTTATATTCAGTTGATGTATTATACATTATAGGATGTTTGCATTAACGACAGTATACTACTAATATGCATGTGATGGGTAAGTAGCTCATGGTGCTATACAACTCTCCATTGCTACTTATCTAGAATGAAACCTCTTTGCTGACATATTGGATTAGTGCACAATCTCAATGTTGTCCTGGTAGAGATGGAAGGCATCTAGAAAGTTTTCAGTGAGATATGGATGAATGTTGTATTGGCTAAAGTAGTTGCATGATCATATATTTATGCATAAGTGTTTTCCAGTATAAATATTAATTATGAAATCTTTCTAACCATACAATTGCATTTGACTTGTAGGAAAGACCACATACATAATCGCCTACAAGCAAAGAAGAATGAAGACTTGTTCCGAAGAGTAAGTGTCGACATTTCAAAATGAAGAATAATATGATGAGTGCAGTGACATCAATGATGCAGAACCTTCCAGCCACCAAGAAGAAAGGGAAGACCAGTTCAAGAAGAATGATGTGAGGGTGCAGTATCGAGACCTGAAGAGAAGTTCATAGTTCCATCATGCAGTAGATGGAAACATCGTGGGATACAAAGCGAGATTCGTATCACAAGGCTTCTCATGAAAAGAAGGCATAGACTACGAAGAAACATTTACAGCTACTAGAAGTGAAGTCACATGACATGCATAATCATGTGTGCAAATGAAAGAAGGTATTGTACGAGTTCAAAAGACACCCATGGGAAACACATACATGATGATATTGATGAATACCTTAACCTTTGCTACAAGGTTGAAGATGCAAACCTATACACTAGATGGTCACATAGAATATTAGTAGCATAGGAAGCTACTTGTCACTCCGGTACAGAATGTTTCAATGCATAGAGTACAGAAGATAGAGGGAGTGACTACAGAAAATCCTGAGGATCGACATGGTATGACAGGATGGATAGATTACTGATGACTTTAGGCTTTACGGAGAGTAAAGTGGATTCCAACCTTTTCCTCAAGGTTGAAGACGGAAGACCAATGATGCTCCTGTTATGAGTCGATGCACTATTGTTCTAGGTATGGAGGTGTGGCAGAGTGTGGATGGAATATTCCTTGGACAAGGGAAGTATGCAGTAGAGATCCTAAAGAGGTTTGGGATGATGGACTACAAGACTATGGCCACACCTATGGCATCGAACCTGAAGCTATTGAGTGATGCTTCATCAGATTTGATTGATGCTACGATGTATCGTCAGATGATTGGGTCATTGATGTACCTGATGAACACAAGACCAGACATTTGCTTTGCTATGAACACCTCGAGCCAGTACTTGATAGATCTGAGAAGTGTTCACTTAACAGCTGCAAAGCATATTCTGAGGTACCTAAAGGGTACAATTGATTATGGGCTCAAGTATGATGTGAATCAGAAGATTAACCTGGAGGGTTATGTTGATTCAGATTGGGAAGGCAGTGCCATTGATAGGAAGAGTACTTCAGGATGTTGCTTTAGTATGGGATCAAGTGTGATCTCTTGGTTTAGCAGGAAGCAATTATGTGTGGCAATGAGTATAGCTGAAGCAGAGTATGTCACAGCTTGTTCAGCTAGTTGTGAGGCAGTATGGCTGCAAAAGCCACTGTCTGATATATTTGATCTCTAGTTGGATGCTACTTGTATACATTGTGACAACCAGAGTTGCATAAAGTTGTCAGAGAATCCAGTGTTCCATGACAAGTCGAAGGATATCGATATCAAGTATCACTATATCAGGGATATGGTGCAGAGAGGAGTAGTGAAGCTCCATTATGTTGCGATAGAGGAACAGATAGCTGATGTGTTGACGAAGCCATTGGCTAGGATGAAGTTCGGGTACTTCAGAGAGAGACTTGGTGTTCTTCAGATCGAGGCTTCCTCCAAGAGAAAGTGATGAGACCCATAGCCATTCTGACATGGTGAGAGGATTGGTTCCTTCCATGATCAGATGTAAGGGCTGAGCCATTCTATCATGGTGAGAGGATTTGGTTCCTTCCATGTCAGATATGAGTGCTGACTGCCATTCTAGGAATGGAGGCACCTGGTCAGTTACCAAGAACACTCAGTCTGGGACTAAGAGAGCGATTCTAACATGGTGAGAGGATTGGTTCCTTCCATGGTCAGATGTAAGGGCTAAACCATTCTTTTCATGGCTAAAGGATTTAGTTCCTTCCATGTCAAATGTGAGTGTTGGCCATTCTCTCGAGTAGGACAGATGTAAGGGCAAATTCCACTCTCCGGGAGAGTGGAGGCACTTGGTTTGTTACCAGGTAGCTCAGTCAGGGACTGGGGGCCATTCTGACGAGGGTGTAGGATTCAGTTCCTACCAGGTCAGATGTGAGTGCACAAAATCTTTCTTCATTATGGCGGATGTGGTTCCACCCTGGGTGAAAAGAACAGAGCTCTTTCATCATTGTGGCGGATGTGGTTCTAGCCTAGTTGAAAGTCTTCCATCATTGTGGCGGATGTGGTTCCAACCCAAGTGAAAAGAATAGGGTTCTTTCATCATTGTGGTGGATGTGGTTTCAGCCTAAATGGATGTGAGTACTGTGCCCTTCTGACGAGTAGGTCAGATGTAAGTGCAAAGCCATTTCACAGATGGTAGTTGATGTGCCTACCATGCTAGTAAATGTGAGTGCTGGGCCTTTCTGATGTGATTGTAGTTTACTACATGATCATATGTGAGTGTTGGGCGTGCCTTTCTGACGAGTAGGTCAAATGTAAGTGCTAGGCGAAGACCTACCTGGTGGCTAGGCCTACAACCAGCATGAAAAAGGGCTGGCTCTGTAGAACTTCCTATGACGAGATAGTACACACATGATGATGACCAGAGATGATCTAGATCAAGAGATGATCCAGATCCAGTGATGATGATCCAAATCGAGTGATGATCTAGATCTAGTGACGATGTTCCAGATCGAGTATGATCCAATGATGATCGATTATGATTCAGTGACGATGATCTAGATCGAGTGATGATTCAGATCCAAATGAAAGATGACTTGAAGATGAAGATGACTTGAAGATGACGAGGACTTGAGGATGACCCAGATGATACAAAGAAGAAGACTTGTGCTAATATATATTGTGTCGTGAAAAATCCCTTCCTAGTTAAGAGGGAGTGTTGATGTAATTGTAACTTCGAAATGTATTTCTTATCTATTGTAACCCGATGTTCATTCCGGGATGTATTGTAATGTATTTGAGTCATGTCATGCCCCGATGTTCCGATCGGGAAGTTTCTATAATGAGAAAGTCATGTCAAGTCATTGTGGGTAACCCTCTTATTGGTCAAGGGTTAAAGTCCCCACAGTTGTGGGGCCCTTGGGTTATTAGACTATCCTAGTGAAGTCTACCCTAGTTGAGTCATTGTAAGTCGGGGAAATAGTCCCCACCATTGTGTTACCCTCCTATTGGTTAGAGGAGGCAAAGTCCCCACAATTGGTGGGGCACTAGAGTTATTATACACTCATAGAGATGTAGGCTCTAGTAAGTAATTGGTAAGCTAGGCCGACATGATTGAGTGCACTTCAAGTGAACGGAAAAATATAAATAGAGAGTGAGAGCCTCTCCATTTATCACTTGTGCAACACATCACTCACTCACTCAAGTGTGGCGCATTAGTGAGGAAGGAAATACATTGGGACTAGACAAGAAGAAGACTACTGCTCTCGAGAGTGCATCTTACTGTTTTCTGGTTTTACCATTTTGGTGCTGATTCTATCTCTGAGGAAGTTGCGGGGTTTTCTCCTTTATGGTTTCTCCGATCAAAAACTCTTTGTGTCTCTTGTCTCTTGTGATGTGCTTATGTTTTATTGTTGTTCTTGTTATTCTCTCAGTGAAAAGATCCTAAGATCATAATTCTAGCTTATATGATGAAAAACTAACAGGACTTGGGCCCGGTGTGAAAAAAACCTCACGGAGCAGCAATTTTGAATTCTGTCAACTCCTGCTAGTGTGTTTGGACATGGGAAATATGGCAATGCCAACCACATCCCCACCATCCATGGCTTTCTAGCTTTGGCCCTCGTTGGCATGACTGCATTGTCCCCTACTCAGCGAAACCCTAGCTTCAGAAACCACCATAGACGGAGGTCATTGGGCAATGGATAGGAGGGAGAGGCCCCCCTTTAGCTAAAATCCCACGTCACGAATCCAACGGAATCGACGGTTTGTTGATCGAAGGCCCGAGAATCGATCTATGGCGAGTTGTAGGTCACCTCTAGATACCGTTCAGGGACACCTGGTGGACTTGGGCCCAGTGCACAAAAAACCTCACGGAGCGGCAATTTTGAATTCCGTCAACTCCTGCTAGCATGTTTGGGCATGGGAAATATGGCAACGCCAACCGCATCCTCACCATCCGTGGCTTTCTGGTTTTGGCCCTCGTTGGCATGACTGCATTGTCCCCTACTGAGTGAAACCCTAGCTTCAGAAACCATCGTAGACGGAGGTCATTGGGAAATGGACAGGAGGGAGAGCCCCCCCCCCCCAACTAAAATATTACAATTTCAAGTACACCAATGACCCAACATGTCAGCCTCCCAAAATTTTCTATTATGCATATGAAACATTAACCTTTCGAAAGCATGAGAGGTTCCAAATTT
>LPNX010440234.1:40818-82258 GCA_001517045.1 Pseudotsuga menziesii
ATGGTGATGATGATTTTCATGATGTTGATGGTGATGATGATAATGAGGATGATGATGATGTTCACGATGATGAAGGTGATGATGATGATGAGGATGATGATGATGATGAATGATGATGATGTTGATGATGTTGATGATGAGGATGATGATGACAATGGTGATGATAATGTTTATGATGTTGATGTTGAGGATGATGATGATGAAGATGATGATGATGATAATGATCATGTTGATGATGATGAGGAAGGTGATGATGATGATGATGGAAATGATGTTGATGACGACGATGGTGATGATGATGTTGATAATGTTGATGGTGATGATGCTAATGATGATCTTGTTGTTGATGATGATGATGATGAAGATGAAGATGATGATGAACGTTATTTTTAGTTTTACAAAATGCGCACACGATTTGTCTGCACATAATGTGTACATGTTTTGTTTCTATACAATGCGCACGTATTTTGTTTAGCTAAATCATGCTCGCATATTCTTTAAATTCAAAAATTTATTCCCTCCAAATGATAAGGCCGAGCCTCCACCCATGCTTTCATGGAATTCCTATGCCTATGTGTCTGCTTTGTACTTTTCTTTGGATTCATCATGCCTATGCCTTCAAGTATGATCACCATGGCTAATTCAACATTATATCCAAATTTTCAATATGCTTGTGTTTAGCGGTTCGTCTGATTATGTTGCACACCTCCATTTTTTATGAGATTTTAGAAACATATATGGTTTTTTTTGTAGATTCTAAATATGTAAATTTTAACAAGAAAACATAATTTTTTCTATTTTTTTCTTATTTATCTTTTGTCATCACTCCTCAACTCAAAAAACACATTGGTAGTGTTTCGTCCATATCTCTTTCATTTCTCAACCATTTAAAAAAAAATTGTATGGTGCACTAAAGAACACCAATCTCTGCATGTTATAAAAAACCATTTCCAAATAATTGCATTAAGACATTCAAATGCTGCACCCACAAATGATGTACCATTTTCGAGGTTTGATCTCTTTGATAATTAAAAAAAAAATTAAAAATATTACTTTTATTATTGGAAAAATAGTCATGCACTAGTTCTATATGTTCTCTATATGTATACCGGTTTTCATAAGTTTATTCCATCATTTAGACACTCAGACACTGCACCCACAAAAACATATACCTTATAATTTGTCACAAAAATAAAAAGTGCTCGTTAAAATTTATCTAACTTTAGATAGTTAACAACATTTTCAATAGAAAAAATATATATATTTGGAAAGGTCATTCAATTTCCTACATTTCTTGTTTTTTACTAATCACAAGATTCATTGTCTAAGTGTCTCAAAATATCCATGCAAGTTGATGGATGTCTGTTTTTTCAGTTTTGTATTGCATCTAACGCACCAAAAGAGACCCTCAACTTCTTGCACACACCCGGTTATTGAAAATTTATGGGTCCAACTTTATATGATTCCTCGAGACTAGGTAGCATTGTCTCCATATGTTTCAGTGAATAAGAGAAGCTTGATGAAGTTACTCAGGATGAGCCAGAACTTGAAATTATTTGGGATGAGGAACTCTCAGTCACCTCCAACATGGATGTTGAAGACATAGCTTATGAAGACCCTATTGAAAGAGATATGAGCATTCCTTCCCCTTATGAGGCTAATGGAGCACAATGGCTCAACTCTTTTTCCACCATAATTGAAGATGGAACAACACCAGACTTTGCAGATAGTTGTTATATGTAGATGACCCATTATGATGAAAAGTTTGAAGACTTGGAACCTCATATATCTGGTGATTCTTCCATGGTGTCACCATCATACTCATCCTGTAGCAGGGAAGTTCATCGCACAGAGGATTCTTTTGCAGATATTCAGCATATGATGGGTCTAGGTTATCACTCTCAGTTGTGCCCCTCAAGAAGCGTAGAAGAAGTTGTTCAACCCTCTCTACCCTACATCGCCAAGCCCTTAGTGAAACATCTCAACAAGACCAAGGAAGGTAGGTGGACATGTATGATTTTGATCCTTCAGTTTCATGATATTTATTGTTTACTTTTATATGTGAAGCATGAAGGTATGGATTATATTGTTGACAATTTCAAAAGTTCAAAGATCATTGGGGTTACTAATATGATTGTGGAAAAGATAAGCGATATACATGTATGTACAAATAAAATCTTTAGTAAATGCATATATAGGCCACAGCTCACATTCGAAGATTTGCAAATTTCAACTCCACGGATAGCCTCCCAAGTTCAGGATTCATGGGTGAGTTTCAGGCAAAAATTTTCTGAAGATATGTATGATTGAGGTATTCCATGCATAAGCCCACTTGAAGAATGGATCAACAAAGCCTGTCAAAGCGATGCTTCTCCATGGCACCGGTTTCAAGTTTTCCAAGTTCTTAAGAAGGTTCGGTGTCCCGTACTCATCAAGATAAACACCCTGGTACAAATCGACATACCATCAATGAGGCATTGTCTTGGATTACACTAAAGGACAAAGGTAAGATGACAGTTATGAATTGCTTACTTAAATGGTTACATTGGTGGTATGATTTCACTTAACCTATTTTTATACCAGGTTTCGGTTAGGTTAGTTGCATTAGGCATATTTCAGTGCATTGCATTTTTCTTCTTCTCATTCTTTAGTTTTTTTATTATTGTTCTTAGTTTGTTTCCCTCATTTAGCGAATAAGGCAAGAAGGAAGTGTCTTCCATTATATACTTTTAATCTCCCAAACATTTCATATCTGTGTAGGTCTATAGGTACCAATAGATTCACAAGTTCTCGAGCACTCCTCGGAAGAGCACTCATCCCGCAGTTTAAGCCAGTGTTATGCTGCACTTGTACCTACCACACCTTCAGGTGTACGCCAGGGAGAGAGGGTCATTTTTTTGACCAGTAGGGGTTTTATTGAGCGATGGAGGTCATGGTTGGACCCTTTGGTCCTCCTTTATGGGTACTATGGCTTATTGGCACTGTCGACTTCCCGTTAAAGAGGGTTTTAACCTCAAGGTTGGTTTCTGGGGCCCCTAATGGTTGACCACTGGGTCTCATGGCTACATTCCATTCTTGACGGATCTGGTGGCCTCTGCTTCAGCTATGAGACATTTGTCTTCAGTTGTAGCCACTTCATACATCATCTTGGCCTTTCAGTGAGTGGGTCCTTGCTCTCCCTAACCTTCTTTCCTCAAAGGAAGGAATCCTCCATACCAGGTCGTTTCCATGCTTTGAGGAGGGAATTGAGGGATTTTACAACATTCTAGGGGTTAGATGGGAAATAAAGCCCTCCCTCCAGCCCACTCCGGCCTTTTTTTTGGAGCAATTCACTTATTGGAGCATGTTTTGGCACTTGGGATGCAAATACCCATAGGTAGCCTACCATAGTTTATATTTTATTATTATTTTCTTCTAATTTTAAATTGACATTTAATAATTATGAATTTACTTGTTTTAAGGCATGTAAGCTCCTCACTTTCATTTTAAAACAAAACTTATGGGATAATACACTATTCACTTGTTTTACTCTACTTAGGGTTTTCTTTGGATGGATGTGATCCGGAAGTTTTCTGGTTAATGCAAGCTGTTTTTTCTGGTAATTCTTTGGTGAATCTATGCTTTTGGTGATGCTTCGATTTGTTGGATGAACACAAGCACAAGGAGGTCAGGTTTCTTACCTTTTTGTTGGATGTTGGTGGATGTGCATGTTTGAGTCTTAGTGGTAGCCTTAGAGTTGCACTTTGCCCTAGGATAGGTCACTGCTTTCTTTCTTGTCACCTTAGCTACAAGGACACGTCTTCATGTGAGGGTGCCCTAGGGTTTCTGCTTAGCTTTTACCAAGTTATTTGCTTAACCTAGGACCTTTCCTCACTAGGTTAGCACTCCTCCTAGGAAACCTTAGGTTAGGTAGAGATTGTGCTAGGGTATTCCTAGGTTTTCACACTTCATTTTCTCACTCATCTGGTCTAGGGTTAGTCTAAGGTTAGCTTTAGATTATTTTTTGGATAGTTTATGGTTAGTTTTAGCTAGGCTAGGGTTAATTTAGGTTAGTTCTCGTTGCCAATCCGTTGTTTGTTGTACTCCAACGTTGCGAACAACATCTTCGATACCCATCGCGACCTCCTTTTGTTGTCTGCGCTGCTATAGCAGCCATCCTCCACCTCGGGCCTATGGGCTGTTATTTTTCACGACCTTCACATTGTGCAGTGGCAGCCTCCCTCCATTTATCCACGTTGAGCTTGCAGTACCTCCAAACGCCCTTCGTTGCACCATCTGCATCCATCATACCTGCTGGCAATCCTCCATGCAGCCGGTAGCAGCGTTCTACCTTCCACCCTCGTGATCCCAGTCTATGTCGCCTCTCAGTCTGTGTCTGCTCGCAGCTACTACAGCAGCAGTCCTATGCGTAGTCTGTTTCTCCACCGGCAGAACCACCTCACGCCTCTCTCTAAATCTCCAGTCCTTCATCGCGTAGCTCAACCGACTTCTGCTTTTTCCCGTTGCTGCCACCAATGACCTCATTACAACCTTTCGAGCAACCACCTTTTCCTTATGCTCTATTCCCCACGAACCGACTCTTACCATCTTCCCTTCGTGTGGGCCTCTACGCCAGTTCTCAAACCCGCGACTGCCACCTTGCACTCCTTTACGCAAGCCACCGTTCCACCATCCATTGGCAGCTATGTTGATCCAACCCTCCACGCATCTAGATGCCACTCTTCTCCTCCACTGCAACCTGCAAACTCATGCGCCTTCATGCTTATGTTTTTATATTTTTATATTATATAATTGCACTTGAGTCTCGGTACGTGGATGTCGCAAGCGACTGTAATGCTGTTATAAGTGTGATCATGGTTATGAGATTAGACAGACTATTGTCATGACTTTAATGTTGTTTTGATAATTAGTTGATGCCTTCGTCCATGACTAATAATCATTATTGGCGTTTCCATAAACCATAATCTAAACCCAAGGCAGATACATTTTATGTGAAGTATTATGTTCCTTGCTGTCGTCGTGTGGACCATATTGATGTATTATCCTGTGCATACATTGAGTTAAATAGGATGAATGGTTAGTAATGATATTTATTAACTATACTTAGTGTGATTAATGATATTTATTAATGACATTATATGGTTTTTAATGACACATTGCATGATATTCTTTGTTTGCTTACAAATAATCAGATAAGTCTCACACTCAGACACAACACCACTTTCTGATTGATTCTACGAGGCACTCGTCTTTAATAACCTCAAAGGGAGGCGTCTTTTGATGTTTAGTGTCCTTTGCAGGGTCAAATAGGGCTCTCCCCTAGGAGACTTAGGCTTCCAAAACAGTTGAGGATAAGTGACTAAAGTGAAAGTGGTCACTTGTCCCACATATACTTGCCGGTGGCAAAGCCCACCATTTCAACTGGTAACACAACCTTATACCCATATTTTAAAGTTGATTAACCTAGAGGTTGTAATTTCAATATATATGCATGAAATTGATTTATTCAAATCTATGATGAAGATAAAGTATTTTAACTTTCCATTGTTCCAATTTGGATTCTTGTAGATGACCTCTACCAGTGATCCAATCCACTACACCTAGAATCACCAAGTACATGTAGTGAGGAAACAACACGACCAATAGAAAATTTGGGTAAACCCCAACGAGTAATGATCTCATCATGTGTGTTTATTTCTTCTCCACAACCAAAAGAAAGAGTATAAGATCTTTTCTGGTTGATAATTAAGTGTATTTCAGCTCCATAGACCCCACTTTGAGCGGCCCCATAAATAAAACCAATGGGGTACTATATGGCTGAAAATAGAGGAGTATGATCTAAATATATAATCTCTTCTATCTTTAAGTTCAATGTAAATATACATTATTTTATCCGTAAGTTCCATGCTAATTGTGTAAAGATACATGCATTTGTGGTGTTTTTATTTTTTCACTAGTATAAGCACATTATTGTATTTGGTATAAAATGATATGTGTATTAAGTATATGGATGTTAGTAATGTAGTTATGTTAGTTATTAACTAATACATAGAGTTATATTAATATTTTTTATTATATATTATTATTATTATTATTAAAAAATATTTGACTTAATAATCAATTTATGATTTATTAGTCTAATTATAATTATATTATGCTATATAAGAAAACCAATTTTGGGTGTTGTTTCATTGACTTTACAAAAGCATTTGACATAGTATCCAAAACTAACCATTGGAATATATTGAAAGAGCTAAAAGTTCATTTAGAGTTGAGAGTTCTTGCAATAAGGTTGTATGAGAATGCTATCGTTGAGTTTAGGAACATTGAAGGCTATTGGTTAGAAGAAATTAATTGTAATATATGGGTTAAGAAATGTTGTCCCTTGTACCCTATCCTTTTTGGAATATACATCAAGAAGTTAGAGGGTTGTTTGGAAGGAGAAAGTTGTGTTAGCACTACTCTAGCTAGCATAGCCTCATCCTTCATTTTTATGCTAAAAATATTATTCTTAAGGTGCACATTCCTTATGATATTAACAAGCAAATACAATTTCTCAAAGGATTTTTCTCTAGTACAAGTATGACTATTAACATTGAAAAAAAAAGAACTATGATAATCAAATCCAAAAAGATCACTTAATTTTGTGTAGGGTAACAATAACTTGGAATCTAGGAATCTATTATATGACTTCATACAACTATCTAGGAATATATTATATGAATATTTGGCAACCTAATTTATTCAACTCATATGAGTTTCCCATCTCATAATGCATTGAATTCGATATCATAAAAGCTAGAAAGGTGAGTACAAGCTAAAAGAGTGGGTGAATGCTAGAAATGTGGGTGTAAGCTAAAATGTTGGGATTTGTGCAAAAATCATGGGCTCAAATGGCCATTGTAAAAATATTATAAATAAGGGGTTAGAGGCTAGGTGAAGGGTAGGTTCTAGGAGAAAGAATTGGGCATTGTTATGCTGGATAAATCTCCGAGAGGAAAACTTTTGGTTGGAGAGTTCATTGTTGAGTGAAGAGCTAACGCTTAGTCCTTGTATTAGCGGACCAATACTTACGCCTAAGGGGAGGACTCTAACTCTAGTGAAGGAGGTACAATATCGATTGGAATGTATCCCATTTGTTGTAGCTTCTTTGATTTTTCACTATAGATATATCTCTTTTTCTCCCCACCAAAACCCCTTTGTTTTTATGGATTATTTGTCATGTTTACATGTGCATCTAGATGGAGATTTTATTCTTAAACATTATATTACTTTTATGTTGATGCAACTGAATTTAATTGGTTGATTTTGTTACATGAGAAAGGTGTTTGTTTTCTTCTTTGTGTGCATATCTACGAGTGAAACTATGGAGCTTGAATGGAGAAAATGACTCTTAACACACTATACAACCTAACAAGAACTCTAAATAGTTCTTGTTTTTTTATAGGTTGTATTTAGTGGTTATTTTTACCTTCGAGTCGAAAAGTGATGCTATCGGTAGTACCCATTTATTTTTCAGAGCTAAAAATTACAACTTTTTGGAAACCCTAGTCAGTGTAGATGAAAACAAAACCCTAAATCAACCCTCGAATCGAAAAAATGCTCCTTGAGAGACGCACTAGTTTTTTTTATCAAGGTTAAAATTTCATAATGTTTGAAACATTGGTCTGTTGATTGTACAACATCAGGAGTCATTCTCCAGACTTGTGAGTAATATCAATTCATACTTGTGAGTCATATAAATTCCTATGTATCCTCATGTGATTGAGGTGGTGATGTTGTATTGTAAATCTTGTGAGTAACATCAAGATGATTCTTGTGAGTAATATCAAGACAGTAGACTTGTGAGTAATATCAAGTCCTACAAATATACTCATGTTGTGAGGTGGTGTACTTTACTATGTAAAGTAATTATACTATGTGATGTATTACTAGTTATGGTCACTAAATGTTATAAGTATCCTTTAGGGCTTAGATACCCCTAGAGTGATTTAATTTAGCATTTGACTATATAGCTCAGGGAAATATGTGTGATCATGTGTATGTGGAACAATTCTTCTGAGTATGATATCGTAAGATGGTTAAATTAATTAATACACATTTGGACCATGTAATATTTAATTAATGATAATGGGGTACGCATAGAGAAAGAGTAAATATTTGAATTTTCAATGGCAAACCTTCATTGAACTCGAATTACAAAGGCATCATTTAAGCCTCAGTTGTGGAAAACAAGTTTTAGTAAAATAAGGAATCCCTCCTTGATTTATGCAAAGTGTTTGCTCGTGGATGACATTGACTGTTAAGCAATAAATACATTCAGTTAAACTCCTAAATAATGGTCAAGCAGTCATGTAACAAATCCAAATATCCATAAAAAAATTAAGTACGTATGAATTAGATCGTTAAAAGACCTAACGTGGTGTAATATAAACCCTTCAATTTGAATTCAACTTAGGATTTAGCTTATACTTAAAATTTCTGTGAAAAATGAACTTAAATAAATTTGAACAAGATCTATGCATAATGAATCATATGTCATTATACTGGATCCAACTTTTGAGACTTATGATGAATTATTCGTTTTCAAACTGTTATGTCATACTTGACTTGTCATAAGTTTCAGTTTCTGTGCTAAACTTGTTTAACTATAAAAAGGATGTAGTCATGTTTTGATACTTTCCTTCCTCTGCTTACTAATCCTATTTAGCTTCTAGGGTTATAGTCTAAAGTTCTTACCTAGCTTCTAAAAGCTAATGCATGTTGAAACTTGTTTTACTGCAGGTGTGTCCAACAAAAGGGATTTAGCCCCATCTGAAGCAACCTAAACAAAACTACCTAGGAGTTAAAGAAAAACAAAAGGTTCAAAGGTGACTTTGGTGCCACAACTATGATATGGTATTTTTATTAAAACTATGCTTTAAACTAGATCGATAATGTTCATACCATGGAATTGATATAACTTTGAAAACTAAACTAAAATATAAAGAAGTGGGTGAAAAATCAAAATCCAAGTGGAGGTGGGTGGAATATTAAAATGCCCACGTGAAGGGATCGTGGCTTCCAGTTGTACCATGTTAAACCGTAGCGGTCAGAACAAAGGGTTTCTACTTTTTCTCTACATCTCTGCGTTTGTTGTGCTATGATGGGAGCCAAGGTCTCGGCCCTTGGCTTCGGCCTTTTTACAAAAAAGAATGATACCTGCGACCTCTGAGAGAAAAATACTGAGAGAGAAAAATAACTTTGATACTCTTGTCTGAGGCAGTAGTTAACAAAATTAAGAGTCATGGCCTCATCCTCCAACGGTTCCTTTGCAGAGAAACAAGTCATTGTGGGTAAGTTACTTCATCATTTTGTTACTTTCATATTTTATGCCAATATTTTAATGTTAAAATCCAATTCTAACCTTTGTTTATTTGTTGTTTGGTAGGAGTTTCTTTGGTTTCTTATTAGCTTGGAAGTGGGATTCGGGTTGAGTGTACCAACATCGAAAGGTTCTTGCTAAGTCCTAAGCTTTGAACCTTGGAAAACCCCCATGATTCCTTGAGGTGTGGAAGTAAAAATACAATGCTCGAAGAAGGGTTTCTATTCTAGTTTCTGGTTTCATTTTGGAGTTTCAAGAGTTTACGAGGCCTCCTTCATTTGCTGGTAACCATTCTTGTCAAATGGTAAAGATAAAATGTGATTGTAAAAGCCTTCGGGCTGAAATGTTGTTAATATAAAGTTAATGTTAATTTTTATTTAAAACCCCTTTGATTTCAAACCGTGGATTTTGTAGGAAATTGTAAAAACTTTTACTGCAACTTCACTTGGGTTTAGACCTTTGTTTTGTTCTCATTCTCTTCTATAACTAATATACTATTTTAATTTCTACTCTGAAATTAATATGATGTTGTATTTTATTAAACTGTTTCTTGCTTCCAAGGTTACTCTGGGTGAAAATAGATTTGTCTGCTGCTATGATGTCATTTTTCTCTTCGTGTTGTAACTAATAAATTGTTTGTAAGAAATTCTTTGTAAGTTGGAAACGTTTCCAAGTAAATACTATTTCTTTTATTGTTATTATGTATTTGTTTTTATTATATGACACATGCATAAACTTAATTTGAGAGAAAGCCATTCCAACTATACATGGTTACACCTTCTTCTGATTTTTAATAAGGATTACGACCGATTCTAGTTACGACAAAACTTTGTTAAAACTTCTACTATAGGTTTTAGTTACCTAAGGAAAATTCTTGGAGAAAAAAGCCTTACAAGCCTCGAAACTTCGATGTGCTAGACATTCTTATATAGTAAAGCTTAAAGATTTTGTTTTCTTTTGTTTATTCTGTAGAAACCCTAAATCATTTTGTAAATGCTAAGCCTTTCGGCTGTGGACAAGAAAATAATAATAATAATAATACTTGTGTAAATATATATGAAACATAATAATCCTTTCGACTTTAAGAGATCTAAATTGGGATGTTTATTTAACAGTAAGACTTTCGGCTATAGATACTGGGTAATCTATTTAAACAAAAATATTTTGAGTTGTGTTAAAAAAAACGATGCTTGTGTAAATTCTCCTATGAAAAAATGTCTATATTGTAAAATTCATCTCTCCTAGAAATAAAACTTCCTATCTTATTTTGAAAACAAATAATAGTTTAGGAACTCTTTAATATTTATGAAAATTTTTGAGTCTATAAACAGATTTTTTTTTTAAAGATAAAACTCTAGAACAATGTAGAGCTTGTTAACTTTTGAATGGACAAACACCGAAAGAACATTGTTCCACCCAACCGTCTCCGGAAAGCAGCCAAGATCACTTGCTTTAGGACCTTGAAGTGACATTTTTTTTGCTCACACAATAATCACCAAAATATATGGAATTTCGGATAAGCCATAGGGAAAATGTACATTAATGGTTGTATAGATAAAATATAATAGATTATTACATCGGTTGATGACCCGCCTATTAAATAAGGCTTGGGAATTGTGACTTGAAAGGTCATGTCCTTTCAATATTACAGTTAATTATGTTTATTATTAGTTATTTAATTATTATTTTATGTTTGTTACATTGCCTTCCCCTTAAGGGAATATTTGTCCTCAAAGATGTATTTGACATCAATGTTTGATTTATTTTGATCTATCGTTTCGGAATTCTTTCCCTTTTTGTAATTTGTGACTTTTGAGGAAATGAGCTGATACGAATTATGAATTCCCCAGGATAATTGTTGCATCGTATCTGCTGTGGTCCATCCGAGATCTATTTTTATTGGAGATCTGAGATCTTTTTGTGGGATGATTCATCTCAACTGTTTTTTAGTCTATTGAAATTTTTGCATATCCACATACTATCTTTTGTGAATATTCATTTTGACCCTCTCGTTGGTCAAAATGACGATTATAATTAGGATGTCTGTAAGGTTTAGGTGTTGTTTGTTCTTCTTTCTTTTGGACTGTGATGAGGACTATATTCACTTCTTTGATTTGATTTTTGGATGCATTTTCCTGGATTTGTGCTTCTTGGTTCTCCAGTAGATTGTTATTACTCTGAATCTTTTCAATTCTTTCATCTTGATATTTTTTTACAATTTCTAACTCCTTGATTTGGTTCTGTAGTTCCTAATTACGATTATTTAGACATTGGTTTTCTTCTTGCTTTTCCAGTATTTTTCCTTCGAGGCCTTCACCGGAGTGTTCCCTCTTGCTACTGTTTTTCAATTTTTTGATTTTTGTAATCAGGGTTTTGTTATGATTTCTTAATTTGAAAATTTCTTCAGAATTGTCAGAAATTGTTTTATTACTCTTTGCGATCTTCAGCTTGTGTTCCTTTTTAGATTCATTGTTTTGTTGTTGAAGAACTTTTATTTGTTGTCGATACTGGTCGACCACTGATTCTTGATCTTCTAATTTCTGTTGTATGTGCGTCAGTTCTTCATCTTTGTCGTTAATGATTTTGTTCAAGCGTATTATTTTTTCTTCGTAATCACTTGTTTCTTTCTTTATATCTTGATTTTTTTGTCTCTGATTGAAATCATTTTCATCTTTTAATTTCTTAATTTGGGTGGACAATTTTTCTATATCATGATTGTTCTGGTCGAAAATGTTTTGTTCCTTGCACTCTTTTTGCATCTTATGTAATTTAATGAGCATTTTCGATTTCGTATTTATGTCCTATAACTCTTCATAGTCTCTTTGATAATGCTTTAGCTTGGCTTATAATTTCTCTATTTGTAGTTGCAAACCAAATTCCACGGTCTCTAACTTCTTTAATGATAGATGGCTATCTATTTCTTGACGAGTCTTCCTTTGACGTTTTGACTCTTCGTCGATTGTTGATCGTTCTTGATTTTGGCTTTTTGTTCGATGATGGACGGTCTTGTTGACTTGACTTCTTGACTTATTATTATTATTATTATTATTTTTGACGAGGGAGTCTTCTTTGATTAAGTTAAATAACCTTTTTTTTCAACAATAATTATTTTAAAATAATAATTTTTATATTTTTCTTTTTATAATAATAATTATTAATTAATTAATTAATAATTATATTAATGTTTTTATAAACTATATATATTTTTAAAATAATAATTAATTATTGTATTACTTATTATAGAATAAAAATCTTTATTTTATTATTTTATATAATAAAACAAAAAATTGAACTATTATAAATATATTATAATATATCAAATTTAACTTTGAAAGCAAAACCATGTGTTTGTTTTACTTTAAAAGCAAAAACCATATGTTTGTTTTACTTTATCTTTTCTTTTTTTACTTTTTTTTTTTTTTTACTTTTTGTTTTCTTTTTAACTTTTTTTTCTCCTCTATTTTCTATGCTTTATTTTCTTTTTTCTTTTTTCTTTTGTTTGTTTTACTTTAAAAGCAAAACCATGTGTTTGTTTTACTTTATCTTTTCTTTTTTACTTTTTTTGTCTTTTATCTTTTCTTTTTAACTTTTTTTCTCTATTTTCTTTTCTATGTTTTTTTTTCTTTTTTCTTTTTTTACGTTTTCTTTTATCTTTTGTTTGTTTTTTTTTTAAGTTTTTCTTTTTTCTTTTGGACAATGTCCAATATTTTAGGGAAACCCTAAAGTAAGGCTACAAGCCAAAAATACAAGGTCTGAGAATTAAGGCCAAAGGCCCAGATCGGCCAAACAAGGCTTTGATACCACTTGAAGCGAACAATTATTTTGCTTACACAATAATCACCAAAATATCTGGAATATCGGATAAGCCATAGGGAAAATGTATATTAATGGTTGTATAGATAAAATATAATAGATTATTATATTGGTTGATGACCCGCCTATTAAATAAGGCTTGGGAATTGTGACTTGAAAGGTCATGTCCTTTCAATATTATAATTAATTATGTTTATTATTAGTTATTTAACTATTATTTTATGTTCATTATAGACCCCCGAGCCTGTTCACTGAAACACCAGGATGAAGATACTGTGTAGAATCCTAAATAGTCATCTCTGTAACTTAGCAGTCACAATTACAGTCAACACTCTAGCAACTCAGTGTAGCTTCCTCGTCATCAAATTCCTCTTATGTTCCTAACTTTTCTGTTTCTAACAAAACCATAAGGTTCTAATCTTTTAGAATTGTGTGGGCCTCTTGCTCATTTGATGGTATATATAATAAGCTTTCCTAGGTCTTTAAGTCAGTTTTGCAATTAAATGATCCACCTGCTCAGTTCCTCTTTTGTTGGGAACATGACCACAATTATAGGGATGTTGTCTCCTACAACATCTAGATAGCGAATATTGTTGCTTCCATTTGTCATTTTGGCCTTCTACAACAGATCATTCCTCATAGTGGGTCAATGAACACTCTTCAATAATATTCTGTGGATAGGTGTCTCTTCTTTTAATTATTTAAAAAATAAAATATTCAATTACAGTCATCTTTGACCATCTTGGGTCAACAACATAAAACATTACAATAACCTCTAAAGTAATGTCTTTTAACAAACACCCCCTCTTAAGTTCAATATCGTCCTTGATGTTACTGAAGTATCATCTGAGTCTTCTTGGAACAAAATTGGATATGCCTCCCACATCTCTCCAATTCCTATGTTGCTTCATTTGGACTAAGGTGTTTCCATTGCACCTTTACTTGTTCAATGGTGTGATTCCAGCGAAAAATTTCTTTCTTGTCGAGGATACAATCTGATTCCACCTGAATAACATTCCAATCAATTACATGAGTAGCATCATGCACATACATTTTCAATATAGAAATATGAAATACATTATGTATTTTGATATTAGGTGGCAAAGCTAATTGATAAGCCATTGTTCCAACTCTTAACAATATCTTAAATGGTCCACAATACCTGGGTGCTAATTTAGCACAACTCCCCAACTTAAAAGAGATTTTTATGGGGTTTACCTTGACAAAAACATGCTCACCTACTTGGAATTCTTTCTGAGTTCTTTTAAGCTCTGCATGACTCTTTTGTCTGTCTTATGCAATTTTTAGATTGCTTTCTACCTATTATACTGTTAGTTCCATTTCTTTTAACAAGTCAGGTCCTAACATTAATCTGTCAATTAGATTACTCCATGAAATGGGAGGATTACATTTCCTACCATACAACATTTCAAAAGGACTAAGTATAGTTGAAGCTTGATAATGATTGTTATAATAAAAATCGACTAAGTGCATATATTCTTCCCATTTCTTTGGATGATCCCTAACATATCTTCTAAGACTTGATTTACTCTTTCTGTTTGTCCATCTGTTTGCGAATTATAAGTGGTACTAAAATTTAGTTTAGTTTCCAATCCTTTAAACAATGCACTAGTACAAAATGAGGAATTAGTGACTACATGACTAAAAATTCTAGTCACCACATGTTTTTCAAGTGATTTACTACTAAATATGAGCAATTTTGATTGACCCAACTATAAAGGACTAAAATTAACGACTAATTTAGTCACCAGTTAACAAAATATGACTACATAATAAGTGACATAGTTAAAAATGACTAACATAAACGACTAATTTAGTCACAACATAAAAAATGACTAACTAGAAGAATATGAATTAGTCATTTATGTTAGTCATTTTTAATTGTGTCATGAAAAATTGCAATTTTGACAATGAAGTGTAAATTTTGTAAATTGTCTACCTTCTATGTGTAATATTGGTTCCATGCACCTCGATCTTCAGATATCCAACAAAGCAATTGCACGAATTTTCTCTTGACCGTCTTTATCCCTGCTGCACCATCGAAGCAAACCGTTAAGCGCGCGCCAAAGGAAAATTAGGTTCCTTATACAATTATGAATTAGGTAGAACTAGTACCATACCGACACCTATGAGAAACAGCATATCTAGTTGTTGATCCTTCAATGTAAGAGTCCCAAGTCCCATACTGAGGTGCTTTTCTAACTTCAATATAGCTATCATGATCTGTGACCGTAGGCTAGTATCGTGAAGAAGAGTGTTTGGTGATATAGTACTCATTCTTTTTTGTTGTTGTTGTTGGGATTGCATTCCTTCCTTCCTCTAATATTCCCAATTAATTCTTGAGTTTGCATGTTAATATATATATTTAACACCATTTATGCACATTCTAGCCCTAGTAGAAGCTTGTTTTTGTTGTTTGGAATGTGTTTGTCAAAGCTTTTTTGTTGTTGTTTGGAATGTGTCTATCAAATCTTGTTTTTGTTGTTTCGAATGTTCCATCATTAGAGTGAATTTTATTTGGTTTGAAAAGATGGTTTCAACCTTGGAGGATGAGTAATAAAACATAGTGAAATAAGAGAAAGAGATTAGAAGTATTTCAAGGTAAAATTAAGTAACATGATTTGAGGGGGTAGGTATATAGAATAAATTTCAACCCAAGTATTTGTAGCTTTTGATGTTTTGCATAAATTTCATTGTATATGTATTGGGATATATACATCAATGAGACCAACATAGGGGCTAGTATATAAATTTCGAAGATTTAAAAATTTAGAGAAAGAAAGAGAAGAACTCGTCTCTCCATATGAAACAATGTCTAGATAAAAAATTGAACATAGGTCTAGATTTAAATTCCTATTTATGTATATATCGGGGCGCCCCCATTTAAATTTACACATCTTGAATTTGTTTTAAATGAAAAATACCTTTCTTTTTTCTAAATTTTACACTTTAATTTTTTTTACCTAATAAATAAAATTTCAATTAAATTTTAATATATACTCCAAATTAAAATAACCTTAATTATCCAAAATTAAAACAAAAACAAAAGCCACCAATGGAAGATGCCATATTAAAAAAAGAGATCTTAACATTAAAATTTACTTTGTATGAGATTCTCAACCATTAAATTTCCCCCCTTTAATAAAAACATAAAAAAAATAGTGTAGTATACTCATTCATTATGAAGTTTCCATGTTAACATTAAACCCCCGCCTAAAGAAAAACTAAAAAAATTGGCATATTTCCCCTTTAATAAAAACATAAAAAAAATAGTGTAATATACTCATTCATAATATTCATAATGGAGTTTTCATGTTGACATTAAACCCTCGCCTAAAGAAAAACTAAAATAAATCGCATAATATTACTTTGGAATGACATCGTGAAACTTTGATACACATGCACTGGATTTGTTGAGCATCATTTCTGGATCGTCTGCAATAGCAATTGGGAATCAAATTACCAGAGGTAGGTTCATCAATCTATTCCCATTTTTTCCGTGAAATGTAATTTCCAATTTATTCTCATTTACACAGACGAAGGTCTCTGGTCAACTTATTTTTTGCTGCCTCGATTGCTCATTTTGACATGAATTTTGGAGTGTATTTATCTCTTATTTATAAGGATCCCATGGGTTTTACTGAAGCAATTAAGGTTTTATTATGGAAATTCCTTAAAACATTTAGTTAAAGTTGATTCTTTCAGGAGGGGCTTGTGGGTGGATTCTTTTATGGCGGTATATTTAGAAATATTTTCCGGTTTTGGTCACTCCAAGCCATTGACAATGAGGGATAATGGCCATTTTTTCTGTCCACGTTTTCAGTCATACCTATCAAACATTGTGTCATTGGGTAGCTTAAAACCCTATACCCTAGGTCTGAAACCCAACATTGTTTCTTTCCCATTTCATTTTTTCATTTCATGTTTATTGTAACATTAATTCTTCAATGGGGATAAAAACACATTGCGTTATTTATTAAAAAACTCGGATATTTATTCAACTGGGAATTGGATCTTTAATTTTTTGGAATGCCACTCTCTGCAAAAGTACCAAATTGGAGGACCCATGACCTCCTTTAGATTTATTTATGACTATTTTGATGTCTTTGGAGAGGATTTTTCATAGGATGCTTTCCATGTTCGTGAATTTGTAAGTTGTTTACAAGTTTGATGTTTGTTGATTTTTACGCCCATTTTTTTGTCAATTATTTCCTCATTCTATGATAGATTCTTACTATTCAGTTTGTTGAGTTAAGCTCAAGTCCAACTCATGCATATTTGCATTAGCATAGAAGGTTGTTTGGAATTTTTGTTCCACCTTTAAGATTGAGTAATTTTTTTTTCTTCCAATATATAACCAAAACTACTAAAGAAGGTATTAGAGATTCCGTTCTTATGCTAAGAAATAATATTTTTATGTTTCTTTTTTTAGAAACAAAAATGCGTTGATAGTCCTTCTACGAGGGGTGAAATTTCATTAGTTTTTCAATGTATTCTTGACATTTGCATATGACATAAAATTTGAGGCTATTTCATTGGTTCTAGCCACTAGGTGGAAAAGACATGGATAATAATGTCTAAAATTTGAGTCTACACAATGGAGATTTTGTGATACGTTGTGGTCATTATTTTTGGGATATGCTTCAAATCCCTATTATATAAATGATATATTATAATAAAAAAGGGACATGGAGGGAATGCCATTGAGTTACTACCAAATATCTAGCCAATAATCAGTATCCATAACCAAGAGCACAATATCAAGATAGAAAGATAATTACCATAGAGTCCAACTAAAGTAAAACCATTCCCCACAAAGGGGCATGTATCAACCAGCACCTTATAACAACTTTAAAACATAAAAAAAAGACCTCCCATCAATATTAACCACCAAGGGATGCCCACCCATTTGGGGATGGATAATAATCATCATTCTTGTGTGAATTACCCCAACCGTAATTCCATGGATATTGAGCAAGTACATTTATGCCCCAACCTTTTTTCCATTTCTGGAGATGAGTGCCCATTCTCAGAGTTATCCAATGGAATATTTAGTAACTTATCATTTCAAAGGGGATGTTTCCTTTCATTATGCCTTTAACATGGCCAAATGTATAATATTTCTTGGCAGTCTCTACCATTAGCCTCATTTCTAGTATCTACTATCCTAGAAGGAGTCTCATATTTGTCACTGTAACTTCCTAGAAGATGGCCTCTGGTGGAACCCTTCTTATAGAGAAAGGTGAAATCCCCCAATGGGAAATCCATTGTCTGAGGTGGTCCAGTTCCATAACCACATTATCTACTTGGAATTGAATTTGCAAGGAAATAGTTTTTATAATCACCTAGTCAGAGAGAAATATATGTTAGTTGATTGGATACCAAAATAATGTTACACCTTTTCAAAAAATTAAAAAATTGAATAGTATGCTAGGCTTTAGTGATGTTGATAATGAGCAATTTTCTAGGAAACAGGGGAGGATGTAAAATGGCCTTACAAGGATTCATCCCTCTTCTAGGCCACTTGAGCTTTGTTACATAACTAAAAATGTGCTTTTTTAGACTCTAAGATACCATGAAATACCTAAGGAGGTGCAATAACCCCTGTCCTTAAATGAGATAGAAGACGATCCAATGACAAACCATCATACACTAAAGACTAGGTTAATAAAGTTTTCTTGATTTTTAGAGTGACCTTCCAAATAATTTTAAGTTCTTGACACCAAGTTAAGAGTATGGATTTAAGTTTCCAGTCTTTGTTAGGTTTGCAATCCATCCTAAGAGTGTTGCTTCACCTTTGATAAACATCCACTAGTTTATACTTATGGATGGTCTTTGAGTGACCACATATCTAGTCCTTCTAGCTATAAGTTGGTTTCTTTATACTATCCCCAAAAGACAAGGATTCCATTGTGGCCAATTCTGAAGTCATTAAAATTTTGATCTTGTGAAAGTAAATTCCCTTCTAAAAGCAACAACTGCCATGTGTGCCGTGATTTTTTCTAGTAAATTTAGCATGTTTGTGTCCAACTCAAAAACAAAGTTAAAAGAAGTTGAATTAGGTTACAACCACAATTCCATTTTTGTAGCTAATGTTTATGTATATTACTCTCATGAAAGTTCTTCCATATTCATTGTTATGTGCTTTCCAAATCTTCATATTCGATTTTGTATCTAGGATGAAACTTTGTTCTTAATCCTTAGCTCTGCTAGGTCAAATCTCTTCCAAGTCATTGGATAAATATTGGCATTTTCCAAGAGTCCTTA
Organism: Pseudotsuga menziesii; assembly: GCA_001517045.1. Lineage (NCBI taxonomy): Eukaryota > Viridiplantae > Streptophyta > Pinopsida > Pinales > Pinaceae > Pseudotsuga > Pseudotsuga menziesii. The sequence goes on from LPNX010440234.1 coordinate 60,284, forward strand.
TACCACCTAATAAATTTGGAACAATACATAGAATATTAGCATGCCCTACTGCATAAGGATACAAAGCACAAATCACAAATCAAGAAATGGGAGAACATTTCACTCCCTCTTCGAGATGGCTTTGTTGGATCATTTTTTGGGTGGGGAGGTGATTTGTAGAGTGCCATGGATGGCTAGAACCGATTTTAATTAAAGGAAAATGGATAAATTGCGATGATTAAAATTTGTAGTGGATGTAGAATTGAAGAATTAATGTCCCTAGGTCCATTGTAATCCAATTTCAAGAGTCATGGTTAATTTCTTTGTTCTCTCAACACACAATGCACTTCTAGGAATACCCAACATCATGTTTCTTGAACTAGTTTCTTCTTGTTGAGAAGATGAGTGCTCCCTTGCACTAGCATTAGAGTTGGAATCGTTTCCAAGTCTAGGCATATAATAATGTACATTCCATTCTACTAAAATAAAACAACCTTGTATACTAGATGGAACGTGAAACATACTGGGTTGATGCACCTGGGCGCTAGTGCTGACTCAAATTGGAATTGTGTCTGTAGACTGATCACCTAAAATAAACCTATTAGAATGTCAAGAATTTGGCTACAAGTAAGGTATATACCTTCCAAAATTTCTATATGTCCATGTGATGTAAACTTGGTTCCTGTTGATGTGTAATGTTATGTATTTGGGAGATTCTGACTTTCCAACCATAGATAAGCCCATGAAATATGGACCCACATCGCCAAAATAGCCTTGGGTATGACTAGTTTTTCTACAAGACTAAAAAGAATATTGTTGTAGTATTAGCAGAGATACATGATGTTACCGATGGTGTGCCGCCTAGGAGGTGTAAGGTGCACATGATCCCATTGTGAAGAACATAGAAGGACATGTAAAGATGATGGAATTGAAATGATTTCCAGTGTCTTTGTTTTATAATATCCTCATATTCAAACCATATGGTGATTTTCACCTCCATTAATGTTTTTTGGCATACATCAAAAACCATTGCTACAAGAAAAGGTGACTTGTTTAGATTCTGATCCAGCCAATGAAATTGGCAGAGGACAAGAACTTAATTCCATGTATAGTTTCCTTTTATTTGTAATTGGTGTCTTATTGGCAATGAAACTATAAGAATCACCATCATACGTAGTTCCATAGTTCCAAATTGAATGGAGATGTAGATAATCATCTATGACCTAGTTGTTAAGGAATCCACAACCACACTTTTAGAATGAATAACATTTGTGTTCACTGTTGTTTTTCATCAAACCTTGTGTTTTATTGCACATTTGAAACATGATTCCAACTAATAACCATTTATCTTCAAAATTGCATTCCTCATCAATTGGAATATAAGAATTGCTTCCACTGCTAATGGCCTAGCAATTGTTAAAAGAACTATTGCTACTAACATGACTTCTTAAATTTCTAAAATTAAAATTTGAGCTGCTCCCAACAACCTAATAACTAGGAAAACTTGGAGAATCCATCTCAATTATATGGTACCCTAGTAAATATATGAGTCAATATTCACATTATTTTGACTCATATTTATTAGGGTACCCTAATTTGCTGCAATAAAAATTCTCTCACAAACTTTGCTGGTTTTCCCCCACACTGGGGTTTCCAGGGTATATCCTTGTGTTCTAGTGTGATTGGATTTCATCTTCACTGTGAATTTATCTAAAGTTAGAGACTCAGTTGTATTTTTCTTTTGTTATTCAGCTGCAATAGTTTAAATTTATGTGTGACTGCATTTAACCTACGAAAGTCAAATCTGGTGTCGAGTCTTTGTTAGCTAACATGGTATCAGAGCCTAGACCCTGAATATGTGAGAGCCAAGTGTTGTTTTCTTGATGTCATAAGAGGTTCCCCTCTTATTTATATGATTTCATTAGTTGGATAATAGAGAGATTGCACTCCTTTTTGTCTAAAGCTAGTGTATGTATGTGGAGACCTATCTTATAATATATGCAAATGTTTTGGTATATCAAGATTGGATGTGATGCTCTTGGAAGAAAGTAAATAAAAATCTCAACCCATTATTATATGCTTTAGTTATTATTATATTTCTTGTATTTGAGATCCTTTAGGACTGAATGCAAGTCTAACCTTTAATTGCTGGAGCATATCCTAGGTTGCTAGTCAAAGGTGTAGTCCATTGGGAGACCTTTTCTTGGAGAATTTCTACATCAAAGTCGAATATTCTATACTATTTTTGGATGTGTATTCAATTAATTCAGTCCTAAAAACCCTAATAAAACATTCCATTGAGATCTATTCTCATGTCCCCATTTTCCGAACATTGAAGGTACTAGTCTTTCCCACAACCACCACCCAAAAGACCCTTAAAATTTTCATTTTCTTTATTTTCTATTTTGTACCTTGAAATATGAATTTTACTTTGATATTCTGTTATAGCTCAAAATGACACTTCTCTGCCTATGACCACTTTCCCATGATTCCGTCGCATGTCGACATTTCCATGATGACACTTCATGAAAGTCACTGAAAAAACACCTATCTTGGAGGACCCATATCTTGAGTTCTGTAACTCTTTTTGACCTCATTTCTGCACCGTTGGAAAGGTATTTTAGTTAGCTAAAAAATTTTAGAAGACACTAAAGTCTGAAAATTCCCAAAAATACCTTAAAAATGTGTTTTTTGTGCATTCGCGACTCTCTTTATGTACAACTCGCGAATCACTAGCGACTCTTGTGTTTTACAAGTCGCGAAAGGATATATTCGCGGGTTGCTCTTCTGGAAACTCCCAGATCATTCGCAGGTTGTCCTCCTTCATAATCACGAATCTATCTCTTAACATTAAAACACAAAAACACGCCTTTTGGATTAGTTTGGGTAGTTATACAACTGACTCCTTCAGTTGTAACCACTTTGGCTTCGCCCCTAACTCTTCTTTATCATATAAATAGAGGTAGGGAGGTTCATGAAAGAGGACTTGGATTTTTGCATTGTTATGCTGGAGGAATCGGGACTCTCTTTTCCCACACCTTTTCCCTGGAGGTCTTCCCCTTGTGTTGCAGAGCTTGGAGGCTGAGTTCTTTGGAGAAGAGAAGCAGCAGAACCAGATCAAGGTTTCGTGAGGTGCCAAACTTGAAGAGAAGGTATACTTGTACTTGTTTTCAAGATTAATAAAGATGTGATGTCCTTCTTCTTCCCAAATCATTGTTCAATGTGTGATTGAATTTATGTTTCTGATCATATGATGATGTTATTCAGATCATTTGTTTATGTTTATTTGATTATCATTGTCTTATATGTGGTCATAATGGCTTGAGGAAGGTATAACTTGTTTTGCAGGTCTCTTGGAGCGAGAGGAGCAAGAAGAGGATTGAAGAGAAAGCTTGGACCAGCCTTCAGTTAGTCAGGTGTGGAATTTTCTCATCTCTGAATCTTGTTTATATATACTTGCTGAACATTGTGCATCTCTCTTTCAGCCCCAGTACGTTGATGGCCTCTTAAACCCTAGCCATAGGACACTTTCCTTTACAACAGAACTGGCGACTCCACTGGGGATAGGCTTGTCTGTTTGGGGTTTTTCTCTTGATTTCTTTTAGCTTTTTGCATTGTTTCAGGTCCTTCTTGCCACTTAGGAACACTTTATAAATCTGATAGCACACTTCCCCTGCCTTCTTAAGGTGGTTTTTGACCTTTTTGGGGAATTTTTCCACCCATTCGCGAGTTGCTCTTCTGAACAGTCGTGAATACTTTCTTGCATTCGTGGGTTGCTATACTGAATAGTCGCGAATCATTCACGGGTTGCACTTATAGACAGTCACGAATTCCCCTTTAAATAGTGTTTTTTCCTCTTTTGTGATTTTTCTTCTGTTTGAAGGTGTTTTGGGTAGGTCTTTTAGGGTCCTTTGCAGGTGCATGACTCTAGGGAGCTAGTGTCATCCCTTTTGCTTGTTCTCTATCTATGTGGTAATCCTTTTTATAGCATTAGGGTTTGTTCTTTGCTCTTTCCCCCATCTACTTTGCTTGGTTTGATTTTTGGCCTATGTTTCTGATCAGCCTCTGTTAGTGATCTTTGTTTGATTTCAGAAGCTTGTTGGTGTTGATTTCCTTCTTGTTTTGTTGGTTACCTTCATCATGCCAAAATAGTTGGCCTGTCTTTTATGCAAGCCTTCCTTCCAAGTAGGGTTTATACTGACTTTAGAGCACTCTAGAGTTTGTTTGGTGGTTGTTTAGCAGAGTTCCTTTTGCTTTGTTCTTGTTATCTGCATGCTTTTGCTTTGTAGGTACTTTTTCTTTTGCCTTTATAAAAGAAAATTAAAAAGAACTTGTTTTTTGCTGCTTGTCCCCCCCCACCTCTTTCTTTGGTTTGATCTTGTTGTACAAGGTACTGAGCAGCCTTTGTTTGTAGGTTTAGATTGATACTTAGGACTTGTTGACCTTTGTTTATGTCAATCTTTGTGCTCAGTCTCTTCATTCCAAAGTTGTTGGCTTGTTTCCTTTTGTAAGCCTTTTTTTTTTAAGTGAGGTTGTTATCTAACTTTAGGGAGACCTAGAGTTTGTTTGTGGGGAGTAGAGCAGTTGTCTATTTGCATTGCTTACAGCACTTGTTTGCATTAGTTCATAGGTTGATTTTTTCTTTTGAATTTATAAAAGAAAAATACAAAAACATATGTTTGCTTTATATGCATGTAGATTAGGTTTTTAGTGTAGATTGCATAGCATATCGTTGTTTTTGGAAAAATATAAAAATAATTTCGTTCTTTTTGGCTGTCAAGTTTCTATTTGAAAAATAAAATATAAAGAGAATAGTTTTTTCTTTTTTCATTTCATATCTCTTTGTTTAGTCATTTTGTTTCAATTTTGAGTCAAAACACCACCAGTTTACCATTCCATTTCCTCTTGAGTAAGAAATAGCCCTTTAAAATGAACGTATAATTTAAAATTTACTAGTAAGTTTTGTTTTTTAGGGGCCATACACCTACTAGCTTAGGCTATACTTATGGGCTAGGAAGTGTAAACTTCCCACAAGTTATAAAACTTAGACGTAGTGGACCTTTCACTAGGTAAATCCTTGACTTTATCACTGTATCTGGGAAGCTCCTCTCAAATGGGAGTTAAGCACGAGGCAGCACAGAGGCTTGGATAGAGGAGATAACCCTCCGAATCCTTGTCAAAGCATAACTCAGGACTTTTGCGCATCTGGGGATTCTATCCTAGACAGAGTTTTGGGCTCAGCTACCCTACCCATGCGTACGATTCCGGCTTGCGACTGTCCCCCCAGACTGTTGGTATTGCCAAGGTAGCCTTTAGTCTCTTGACATCTAGGGTTCATACACAGGTAAACCGGAAGGTTATTTCTGGTTGACCTTGGATGGGCTTGGAAGGTAACCCTTGTGGAAAGTGCAAGAGGGTGGTGGGTGATTCCTCTGCTTGTGCCTGAGAACCACCTTAAGGACGCTAAGTAATTGTCTATCAGCTTTCTTCTGGAAAGTACATCTTATACCCGTTTGTCTGTTTGGGCTTTAGGAATTTTTAGTGAGTCCTGTGTGGTTTGTCTGTACTTAGTGGGCCTTTAGGTGTCTGCTTGGTAATTTTGGTTGTCCATCAACCTCAGACTTTCTCTCTTGTTTTGAAATTATGGCTAACACCCCTTTGAACACCAACCAAGAGATCCCCATGATGGGAGCTCCTTGTCCTATTCCTCTCACAGGGAATGTTGGTGTTCCCTTGATGGCCACCTTGAATCTTCCGGGATTCACCATAGGGCTACCGGTGTGGTTGTTTTCCACTCCAACTGTCCTATATGCTCCTGATGCTTCTCAAGTAAGCACCTTATATCAAGGGCATCAAAACACTATCTCCCCTTCACCTGTAGTTAGTTCTCCTCCTCCTTCTACCTCATGCGGTGAAAGCCCTGATACTAGTAACCGACAGTCTAAAAGGAGTAAAAGAAGGAGGAATAGGAAGAAAGCACATAAGAAAGGGGGCACCCATTCAACCTCTGCAAGTTAAGTTGAACCTCACCACTCAGCCTCGGTTGTTCAGGCTGGGGGCACCCATCCAACCTCTGTAGGTCATGTTGGATCTAGTCACTCAACCTCTGGTGTTCACGTTGAGTGCACCCGTTCAACCTCTAGTTTTCAAGTTGAACCATCCTATCCAACCTCTGTTGTTCATGTTGGAGCTATCCATACAGCCTCTAGTGATCAAGCTGGTGGGATCCTTCCAACCTTTTCAGGTCATGTCGGATCCTGTCACTCAACCTCTGGTGTTCAAGCTGAGTGCATCTGTTCAACCGCTGGTTTTCAAGTTGAACCTTCCCATCCAACCTCTGTTGTTCAAGTTGGATCCATCCATCTAGCCTCTGGTGTTCACGCTGGTGGGATCCTTCCAACCTTTCCAGGTTATGTCAGATCCTGTCACTCAGCCTCTGGTGTTCACGTTGAGTGCACTCATTCAACCTCTGGTTTTCAAGTTGAACCTCCCCATCCAACCTATGTTGTTCAAGTTGGATCCATTCACCCAGCCTCTGTTGCTCACGTTGGGGGCACACACTCCACTGCTACAAAGCATGTTGATCCTAACCATTCAGCCTCTACTATGCATGTTGATGGTGCCTAGTAAACCACTGTGAGTCATGTTGACACTGTTGACAAGTCTACCCGTTCAAAACACAAGCTCAAGTTTCCTTGTAAGCTTTGTGAGGGAGACCACCTTTCTTATAAATGCCCTTCTATTGCTGAGGTGCGAAGAGTTTGGATTCATGGTCATCCTATTTTTGAACATTATGGAGTCTCTCAACAACCAGCCTCTCTTAGTGAGGTTGGACCCAGTCACCCAGCCTCTGTTGTTCACGCTGGGGGCAAACTCTCACCCTCTGCAGGTCATGTTGAGAGCAAGCTGTCAGCCACTGCTAGTCATGCTGATACCGTTGAGAAAACTGGTCATTCGAAGCATCATCTTAAGTTCCCTTGTGTGCTATGCAAGGGAGATCATCTTACTCATTTGTGCCCTGCTATCCCAGAGGTGCGGAGAGTGTGGTCCAAGACTCATGGATTTCGTTCTTCTGAACACCCTATAGTTTCTCAACATCCTACTCAACCTTTGGTTGATCAAGTGGTCGAACAAATCTTAGATTTGGTCGATCCCACTCTTCTTTCAGAGAGTGCTCCTAATGTGATTGAACCAATGTCATACTTGGTCAATCCCACTCTCCCTTCGGAGAGTGACTTTCACCAAGCAGTTGAATCGGTCCCAGTATCGATAAATCCCACTCTTCCTTTAGAGAGTGAAGTGTCTACTAGTCACATTTTCTTCACCTCCAGTTCAGATCTCACTGAACAAGGGGGCACTAAACTTGTTTCGGATCAACCCCCACCAAGCCCTCGGATTGCTTCCTTTGATTGGGATAGCCTAGTTGAGCCGCACCTTCCTTCTGTTGCACCTTTCCAGATAAAGGTCAAAGTTGAACCTTATACGATTGCTCGTTATATTGTTGATGAAGGAGCCTCAGTTAGTATTTTGTCTGCTCGTTCTTGGCAAGGTATGGGATCTCCCAGTCTTGTGTCAACTGCTAGTCAGTTACTGGCGTTTGATAGAAGAACTTGTATAGCCTTGGGAATTCTTGCTCAAACACCTATTACTTTGGGTGGGAAGACCATCTTAGTTGACTTCATGGTGATAGAAGACCCCTTGGACTTCAATATGCTCCTTGGACGTGATTATGTCTATGCCATGCAAGCTGTGGTGTCAACATTCTTTCATGTGATGTAATTTAATCATGGCGAAGAAATTGTCACTATAGATCAGTTGGATTTTCTTCATCCGTCTCCTGACCCAACTAGAGACCAAGTTTTTCTGTTTTTGATTCCCAGTGTTTCTGTAGACACTACCCCGCCACAGGTGAACTATGTGGCTTCTTGTCCTTTGTGTTCAATTGCTACTGAGAGGCAGCCTCTGTTTTCATGCTTACCTTCTCGGGACTTGGTCCCAGTAGTTTATCGGGTGAGTCATCCTATACAGATTGTAGAACCTTCTCTCCACTCTGTCCCTCCATTTGAAAGTTCAGATATGTGTCCTATCTCGGATGATTTCCTCCTTTCGGATGAAGTCTTCCTGGAGTCTTTGATACAGTCTGACCTTCTTTTTTAGTTGTGATTATGTCTAACCCTGATTTGCTTAGTAAGCTTTTCCTTTTTCTTATGTTGGTTTTTGTTGAGTCGACTTTTGATTCTTCATTTGAAAAGCAAGTCAGTGATCCTGATGAGTTTGATTTTTTCTTATGAATTTCTCAGCTCCTGTGATATTGAGTTTGTTCCTACAGACTCTATCTCCCTTGTTGATTTTCGCTTCTCTTCTGAGGCTGATCTTATTGATTATAAACCCTCGAGCCTTGGTCCTATAGAATCTTCTTCGGTTGATTCTGCCTCGACTTTTCCATTTGTAGAAGATAGCAAAGTCACAAGTGTTTCTGCCAAAGTGACCCACATCGGATCGTTTCTTCTGATGTTGTTGTTTCTTGGAGACAGGATTTGTAGTTGGATTCACAACTGTTTATGGGCCTCACCTTGTTGTTCAAGCTGTAATTGCATTTTGCATATGCCTTGCTCGCGCTTATGAGCCTGATGCTGACTTCCACGAATTTATCTCGTTGTATAAGCCCTCATCTTTGTTCTCATTGCCGCCTAGCCTTGTATCATTTTTCCTTTGCAACTTGACACCCTTTACCCCGAGGAGACGTTCCCCAAGTGTCCTTATCTTGCTCACTTTCCTTGCATTATGCATAGGTTTGTTCCTTGCGCTTGGAACTAGTTTCTCCTGTCTATGACACTCGTCTCCTTGCATTTAGAGCATTCTTTCTGCTCTCCTTAGAGCTCATTAAAAACAGTAAGGAGGCCACGAGTTGGCTTTTCTGGACTCATTAAAACTTCACGGGAAAGATTATGATTTTCTTTAGGCCCAAGTCTGACTCCTCAAAATAGACTTGACTGCCGAGTAAACTTGTCCGTTCAGGCTTGTTAAGAATATGTGAACGAGCATCCACATTGGTGGCAGGTTATCTCTTTCTCGGACCATGTGGAATAATACGATAAAGGATCCCTCTCTTTTCTTTCTGAATTGAGAAGAGTATTCTCAGGCATAGGTTTATCTCTTTTCCGGACCTGAGGGACTAAACTTACGGAAAAGGAACCCCCGGTATGAGCTTAGTTTTCTCTTTTTCGTGCTCTGGACCAAACATGAAAAAGATTTCGAGTGTACTTTATGTCTTTGTCATGCTCGTTAAACCCTAAAGAACAAAGCATTGAGTTTATTGTTGTAAGCTCCATTTCTCGTAATCAAATGGATCTTTCCGAGTGATCTTGCCTTCCTTCACACTCGTAAAACTCAGGCTATATATGCTGCTTTTGAAGGAGCGTTGGGTAGGTGGTAATTTAACCTTTTTCGGACCTTCCTGACTAATTATGAAAAAGGTGCGCCTTTTCTTCTTCGGAAGTTAAGAGAGTTCTTCTTTGGTTTGTTTTATACTTTTTCGGCCTCAGGAGACTAAATTGTACGAAAAAGGACCCCCTTGGAGTCTTCTTTGGAGTTTTCAGACTCTCTAAACTATGAAAAGACCGTCGAGCATGTACTAGTTCGGGCTCGTAAAATCCACGAATCAGTGCCCTATCAAGCATTCTTCTTTCTTTTCTTCGATCTTGTCAAAAAATGAAGATGGTCATGGAATATTTGTTTAGTTTTCCAGCACCCCCCTGGATTGGTGCAGAGTAACATTACACATTAAGTTTAGTGAACATAATTATGTAGTTTGTAGATTGATATCTATCATAAATTTGTTTGAATATTATCATTGTCAAGCAATAATAACTTATTAAAGGGTGCTAGATCAATGGTAGAGAACCTGCTTAATTATAGGCAGGAGGTTGGTGGTTCGATTCCTCCGTGCCCTATCATAAATTTGTGACTACAAAAATGACTAAATTAACATATATATGACTATTAGTAGCTAATTTCCTATATCTTAGTCGTATTTAGTTTAGTCATTAATATGTTAACATCTAGTAGTTTATTTAGTCGTATATTTGGTCATTAATGATTGTAATCAGTGACTAAATCAACTACTAAATCAATGACTAACTCAGTGACTAAATCAATGATTAAATCCATGACTAAATCAATGACTAAATCGTTAACTATCAATGACTAAAACAATGACTAAATCAATGACTAAATCATTGACTATCAATGACTAAATCAATGACTAAATTAATGACTATTAAGTCAAGCTATTAATGACTAGTGAAATACGACTAGCTATAAGATAGTGGAAATTTGCTACTATTAGTCACCGACTCAAAAATAGTCATTTATAGCCCGATTTTAGTCATTTCTTAGTCATTAATTTCTCATTTTATACTAGTGATGACTTCTAGAAATTACCAGGAAACTTAGGATCCCTATCAGAAATTATTATCTTGGGAATTTCATGCAAACGAAATATTTCCTTCATAAAAATATCAACAATATTAGTAGCCTTTTAAGTAGTTTTAACAGGTATAAAATGAGTTGCTTTCATAGTTTGTCTACTACTAGCATTATAGAATCATTTTTATTTTGATTTTTAGGCAGTCCTATTATGAAATCAAGGCTGATAATTTCCCAGTTCCAATCTAGGATTGGTAATGGTTGCAAAAGACATGATGAGTTTCGATGGTCAGCTTTAACCTACTGGCATTCTATACACCTAGCTATATATTCAACCACTTCATTCTTCATATTGGGCCAGAAATAATCTTTTCTTAACATTGTTATCATATTTTGGTAACCAGGATGTCCTGAGTAAGGAATTTTATGTACTTCATTTAATATCAACAATTTATTTTTTGGTACATTAGGTACATATAATCTATTTTTATACATCATTAAGACCTTTTCATTCAAACTAAAATCTATTTTTATATTTTCATATTCCTTTTCTGTAACCGTTTCTTTTAAAATTTGATAATCCTTATCCATTTTTACTCCATCTTCGAACTTATTGGGACAATTCTATTTTATAGCTGCTAACAGTAGCTATATAATTCAGATTTACATTTCTACTTAAGATATCAACCACCTTATTCTCCCTTTCTTTAATATGTTTGATCTCAAAATCGTATTCTCTAAGGAAAGCTAACCATATTGCTTTCCTTGCGTTCAGGTTTTGTTGATCAAGCAAGTATTTCAAACTTATGTTATTAGACATTAATAAAAATCTTCTACCGATTAGATGATGATGCCACATTTTTAAAGAATGTATTATAGCTTCCAACTAAATCGTAGGTAGCATAATTCTTTTCATGAATTTTTAAATTTATTGACTCATATGCGTTTACATGACCTTCTTGCGTTAATACTCCACCTAGGCCCTCATTACATGCATTAGTGCATACAACAAAGTCCTTGTTTAGATGTTCTATTTTTAAGATAGGTGAAATAGTTAATAGTTAATTTAACTTATTAAATCTTTATTCATATTTTAAATCCCATACAAATCTTTTTCCGTTTTTCTGTAAGGATGTTATGGGATTCACGATCTTTGAGAATCCTTCTATGAATTTCTGATAATAACCAGTAATCCCCATGGATGATCATACATACAATACATCCTTAGGAACATGCCATTCCATTATTTCTCTTATCTTATCAGTATCCACTGATATCCCTTCCTTGGATATCACATGGCCTAGATACTATATTTTATCCTTAAAGAATTCACATTTACTGAATTTAGCGTACAATTTATGTTCTCTTAGAACTTGTAATATTATCTGTAAATGTTCATCATGTTCTTTTTTTTTGAATAAATCAGTATGCCATCTATGAATACAACTACGAAGTTATCCAAATATTTACTTAATACAATGTTCATTAAACACATAAAAGTTGTTGGAGCATTCGTTAGCCCCAATGGCATAACTACAAACTCATAATGCCCATAGTAGGTTCTGAATGCTGTTTTAAAAATATTTTCATGTTTAATTATGACTTGATGATATCCACATCTCAAGTCTATTTTTGAGAAGATCATTGCTCTGCATATCTCGTCGAACAGATTATCTATGCGGGGTAATGGATATCTGTTTTTAATTATCATCTTATTTAACTGATGGTAATCTATACATAAACGTAAGGTACCATATTTCTTTAAAAAAAATAAGGCAGGTGCTCCCCAAGGGGATACACTTGGTCTTATGTAATTCTTATCTATTAACTCTTGTACTTATCGTTTCAATTAATTAAGTTCTAGGATGTTCATCCGGTAAGGAGCCTTTGAAATTGGTACAACTCTCGGTACTAATTCAATAATAAAATCCAATTATATTTTCAGAGGTAATCCTATAATATCTTCCGGGAATATATCTGAAAATTCTTTTAAGATCGGTATATCATCGAATTTTAACTTTACTTCTTTATTCATGTGTGCGTTATTCATTACATGCACATAAAAAACTTTACAACCTTTACGTAAAGAATTTTTCATTTGCAAAGATGAAATCTGTCTAACAACTTTTCTAGGTATTCATTTTACTATAACTATTTCTCCTTTTTCATCTAAGCATGTAAATGTTTTCTCAAAACAATTTAAAACTACTATGTGTTTTTCCAGCCAGTCTGTTCCTATTAAAACATCATATGACCCTAGCGGTAATACATTTAATTTCACTTGAGTTTTGAATTGACTCATAAACATTTCACAATTTTCAACATAGCTAACTACCTTTATTTTGGTTCCCATAGCTAATTGAACCAACCAAGATTTTTCAAACTTTTTCAAACACAAGTTACAACTTTCTACTACACTAGGTGACACATAGATTAAAATATCACCTTGGTCTATCAAAATAGACATAGGTTTGTTATGTATCATACCTTCTATTTCAACCATGGATTTTTGGTGATCATCCTGTCGATTCTCCAAGGATGCATTAATTCTGGGCATCTCGTTTGGTACATCACCAACAGTTGCTTCTTCCTAAATTGTATACACATTGTTGAAATTCTTCTTTCTGTTTGGACAGGCCTTTGCATAACGAGGTCCCTGACATTCCTATCATTTTACATGTTCTCTTTGTTCATTATTTTTACCATGATTTTTAGGCATGTCCCTGTTCTTTGCTTCTATAAACTTCAGCGATGTATTACTTTTAAAGTCTATTCCTTGGTAAGTATTCTTAGAATAGTTTCAAGAATTATTTCCAAAATTTCTATTGGACTTAAAGTTTTTTCTTCTTTGTTCAAAGTTATTAGTTCTTTCACCCTTCCATTTAGGTACACCTTCTCTTTTATTTTTGCTTTGTTCATAACCTAAATTAGCTTTCCTCATTGCTTCTTCAATGGTTTTTGGATTGTCGTATTCAATCATGTCCTTGAATCTAAGAGGTAAATAACTCAGAAACCTCTGTATCTTAGGATTTTCATTGATGATATAAGGTATGTATCGTAATAAACTTAAAAATTTACTACTTAGTTCCTCCATAGACATTGATCCTAGCTTAAGATCGTACAATTCTTTAGCTCTTTCTTCGTAATACTGTTCAGATAAAAAATTTCTTTTAAAGTTTTTCTTGAAAGTCCTCCAAGTTACATACTTTTCTTTAATATTTTCACTCTTTAATATCCTGTCACCATATATCAACTTTTCTAGTTAAGTTATAGATAGTCATTCTAGCTTTTAGCCTATCTGAGTAATTATAAATTTGAAAATATTTTTTCATACCTAACAGCCATGCGTCGACTTCTTCACCTTTTTCCACCTCATCATTAAACATAGGAGGTTTTATCTTCTTAAACTCTCATGAAATTTCTTCATAAGGTTTATATTTTGTCTTTATAGGATTGCTGTCGCTATCACTAATTTCAATGGAATATTTATGTTTCTTTTTGTGTGATCTAACCTGAATTCCTGAAGAGGAATTACTTTCATTATCAAATAATTTTAACTTCTTACCTTTATGCTTGTAGGATATAGTTCCAGATTTAGATTCATGTTCTTTTCTTTTATCCTTTCTTCAGTTATGTAATTTATCTAGCAATATTCGATTTAATTCTTCCTGTGCTCTTAGGATTCTTTCATTATCTTCCTTAGCATTCTGTAATTCATCTTTTAAGTCTTTTATAGTTTGAAGTAATTCAGATGGTTGCTTATTTAGTTCCATAGATATATTATTTGGATTATTATGATGCGATCCATCTTCAGCAGATGCCTCTACTCTTTCCATTTTTCTGCAAAATAAAAATTTATATTTCTATACAGAAACAATTTTTTAAACACAAGTCAACATTTTTGTTTTCTTGTTTTTGTATTGAGCATGCAAGTTGAGCCAACTTCGGGCCTACTATTGAAAACTCACTCTGATACCACATGTAACAACTCCAAATATCCATAAAAAAATTAAATACATATGAATTAGATTGTTAAAATACCTAATCTGGTGTAATATAAACCCTTTAATTCGAATTCAACTTAGGATTTAACTTATACTTAAAACTTCTGTGAAAAATGAACTTAAATCAATTTGAACAAGATCTCTGCATAATAAATCATATGTCATTCTACTTGATCTGAATTTTGAGAATTATGATGAATTATTCATTTTCAAACTGTTATGTCATACTTGACTTGTCGTAAGTTCTAGTTTGTGTGCTTAATTTGTTTAACTGTAAAAAGGATGTAGTCATGTTTTGATACTTTCCTTCCTCTTCTTACTAATCCTATTTAGTTTCTAAGGTTACAGGCTAAAGGTCTTACTTAGCTTCTAAAATCTAATGCATGTTGAAACTTGTTTTACTGCAGGTGTGTCCAACAAAATGGATTTAGCCCCATTTCAAGCAACCTAAACAAAACTAAAGGTTCCTAAGGAGTTAAAGAAAAACAATAGGTTGAAAGCTGAATTTGGCACCGCAACTATGATATGGTCTTTTTATTAAAATTATGTTTTGGCCTAGATTGATAATGTTCATCCCATGGAATTGATATAACTTTGAAGACTAAACTAAACTATAGAGAAGTGGGTGAAAAACCAAAAGCCAAGTGGAGGTGGGTGGAATAATAAAACACCCATGTGAAGGGATCATGGCTTCCAACTGTAATGCATTAAACCCTAGTGGTTAGAACAAAGGGTGTTTATCTTTTATCTGCAACTCTTCTTTTTTGTGTTGTGAGGGGAGCCGAGGGCTTGGCCCTTGGCTTCATCATTTTTTGCATAAAAGAATGATACTTGTGACCTCTCGGAGAAAAATAATGAGAGAAAAAATTGTCTTTGATACTCTTGTCCGAGGCAGTGGTTAACAGACTTAGAGAGTCATGCACTTGTCCTCCATTGGTTCCTTTGCAAAGAAACAAGTCGCTGTGGGTAAGTTACTTCATCGTTTTGTTACTTTCATATTTTATGCCAATAGTTTAATGTTAAAATCCAAGTCTAAACTCTGTTTATTTGTTGTTTGGAAGGAGTTTCATTGGTCACTGCTTAGCTTGGAAGTGGGCTCGGGTCGAGGGTACCGATATCGAAAGGTTCCCAGTAAGACCTAAACCCTGAACCTTGGAAAACCCCCATGATTCCTTGATGGTATAAAAGGTGTGGAAGTGAAAAGACAAAGCTGGAAGAAGGGTTTTTATTCTAGTTTCTGGTTTCATTTTGGAGTTTCAAGGGTTTAAGAAACCTCCTTCATTTGTTGGTAACCATTCTTGTCAGATAGCAGAGATAAAATGTGATTCTAAAATCCTTTGGGCTAAAATGTTGTCAATACAGAGTTAATGTTTATTTTTATTTAAAACCCCTTTGGTTTTAGACCGTGGAGTCTGTAGGAAATTGTAAAAAATATTACTGCGACTTCACTTGGGTTAGACCTTTGTTTTGTTCTCATTTCTCTTCTGTAACTTATATATTGTTTTAATTTCTACTCTGAAATTAATATGATGTTATATTTTATTAAACTATTTCTTGCTTCCAGGGTTACTCTGTGTAAACGATAGTTTTTTTTTTTTTCGGTGAAAATAGATTTATTTGCTTTTCTACATTTCACTGTAAACTCTAATAAATATTATAAGGCATTAAGCTGCTACGATGTCGTTTTGCTCTTGGTGTTGTAACTGATAAATTGTTTGTAAACATTTCTCTATAAGTTGTAAACGTTTCCAAGAAAATACTATTTCTTTTATTGTTATTATGTAATTGGTTTTATTATATGACAAATGCGTAATCTTAATTTGAGATAAAGTCATTTCAGCTATACATGGTTACGCTTTCTTCTGATTTTTAATAAGGATTATGACCAATTCTAGTTACGGTCAAACTTTGTTAGAACTTCTATTGTAGGTTTTAGTTACCTAAGGAAAATTCTTGGAGGAAAAAATGTTACGAGACTCGAAACTTTGATCTGCTAGATATTCTTAGATAATAAAGTTTAAAGAGTTTTTTTTTGTTTATTCTGTAGAAACCCTAAATCATTTTGTAAATGCTAAGCCTTTCGGTTGTGGAAAAGAAAATAATAATAATAATAATAATAATACTTGTGTAAATATAAATGAAACATAATAAGCCTTTTAGGATTAAGAGATCTAAATTGGGATGTTTATTTAACTGTAAGCCTTTCGACTATAGATATTGGGTAATCTATTTAAACAAAAATCCTTTCGGTTGTTTTAAGAAAAAATGATACATGCATAAATTAAGAAATCATTGTTTAATTAAAAACAATAATAATACTGTTATTTAACTTTTTGGTTAACTTTGTAAGGTTTAAAATGAAAACTAATTGTTTATTATTTCTGTATAAATCATGATACTGGGTAAAGCTATATATGATCTAGTTCTTAAACAACAATAAGGAATAATCTATAAATTATGCTATGAAAAAATGTCTATACAATAAAATTCATCTCTCCTGGAGATAAAAATTCCTATCTTATTTTGAAAACAAATAACAGTTTAGAAACTCTTTAATATTTATGAAAAAATTCCAGTATATAAACATAAAACAATTTTAAAGATAAAACTCTAGAACAATGTAGAACATGTTAACTTTTGAAGTGGACAAACACCCAAAGAAGACCGTTCCTCCCAATTGTCTTTTGAAAGCAGCCAAGATCACTTGCTTTAGGACCCCCGAGCCTATTCAGTGAACCACCAATACAAAGATACTGTGTAGAAGCCTAAATGGTCCTCTCTGTAACTTAGCAATCAGAATTATAGTCAACACTCTAGCAACTCACTTTAGCTTCCCCCTCATTGAATTCCACTTGTGTGCCTAACTTTTTAGTTTCTAGCAAAACCACAAGTTTCTAATCTCTTAGAATTGTGGGAGCCTCCTACACATTCGATGGTATATATAAGATTGCCTAGGTCTTTGGATTAGTTTTGCAATTAAACGAGCCACCTGCTCAGTTCCTCTTTTCTTGGGAACATGACCACAATTATAGGGATGTTGCCTCCAACAACAGCTAGAAAGTGAATGTTGTTGCCGTAATTTGTCATTTTGGCCTTCTACAACAGATCATTCCTCCTAGTGGGTTAGTGAACGCTCTTCAACATTATTCCTTGGATATGTGTCTCTTCTTTTAATTATTTAAAAAATAAAATATTCAATTACAATCATCTTTGACCATCCTAGGTCAACAACATAAAAATTTACAATAACCTTTAAAGTAATGTCTTTTAAGAAAATACAATAACATATTTTTAGTTCTAGGTGGGTTACAAGTCATCTGACGATTGAGTTTAGTTCAATAAGTTCACATTTATTCTAGTCAGTTCACATTTAGTTAAATATAGTTAACTCTCAGTTAAAGAAGGAAGGTGCATATCTTCTACATGGAAGAGAAACTAAGGTGCCAATTGGGCACCAAGACAAGGAGGGAACTAATGCTTGGTATGGTAAAGTAATTAGTGCACATGGTGCACCAAAAGCATGCAACCATTCACTACCTCTTCCTCTATGTGATTAAAATCTTGTTATTAAAGTGTTATGCACTTGGCAAGGCTGATACTATAATTCTAGTGATTTTTATTCTCTATTGCTGCATTGATATCTCTTATCAGGCAATCTTTTCATGTGTTATAAACCATTTTTTGCAATTGTCTATCTTACTCAAAGAGTTGATGGGTTTTTAATCCTCTATATTTGGAGGGTTTTCCTAGGGTACATCTTGTGTCTTATGGATTGAATGATTTATTTGGTTGAATTTTTTTTTGAGATTAACATATGTTGTAATTGATTACCAAAAGTTCAAGCATCTTCAATTTTTTCTCAAACATTGACATGGTATCATAGCAAGGGCATGAAAGAGCTTAGTTTTGTGTGAACATTCTAAAACTATGTAGATCTTGAAGTATTGAGCAAAGATATTGAAGTAATGGCATCAATATTTGGTTGATCGAAAGACCAACTTGAAGGCACATTGAACTTCAACACATGGAAGGTGAGGGTGCTGAACATTCTTGAAGAGCATGATATTGATGCCTTTGTGACCTTTATGATATAAAAACCCACTACAAATGCAAGGAGAATCAATTACAAGAAGAATCAAGTAAAGTAAAATACAATCATATATGACTTTGCGAAGGAAAACCGCTTGTTAGTGATCACACCATTGAAGATAAAAAATGAGTGTTTTGAAACAATTACAAACTTGTATGAGAAGAAGGATCCTACTCAAAAGAGGGCCTTAAATAACAAGCTGTGCAACATGAAGACGGAGATAGATGATATCGTCACTTCTTTCTTCACAAATATTTCACAAGTGAAATATCAACTAGCAAGCATCAGTGTGGACATGAATTAGGATGACCTTCTTCAAACCTACATTGATGGACTCCCCTCATCATGGGAGGCCTTCCTAGATACGGTAAATAGAAGAGAAGAGAAACCCGATTTCTAGAGACTTTGGAATGATTGCATCCAAGAAGAGGGGTGCATCTAGAACAAGGTTTTATGCAGTAAGGAGGTGAATATTTCCCTCATGGAAATAACTAAGAAATGGAGGAAGCCATGTTAGGATTATAATAATCCCTTATCCAATTTTGTTAATTATGTCTAAATATGGAGATAGATGATATCGTCGCTTCTTTCTTCACAAATATTTCATAGGTGAAATATCAACTAGCAAGCATCAGTGTGGAGATGGATGAGGATGACCTTCTTCAAACCACCATTGATGGATTCCCCTCATCATGGGAGGCCTTCCTACCTACGGTAAATGGAAGAGAAGAGCAACCTGATTTTGAGAGACTTTGGCATGATTTCCTCCAAGAAGAGGGGCGCATCTAGAACAAGGTTTTGTGCAGTAAGGAGGTGAATATTTCCCTCATGGAAAGAACCAATAAAGGGAGGAAGCCATGTTAGTATTATAATCCTCCCTTGTCCAATTTGGTCAATTATGTCTAAATTAGGAGTCTTTTTCAGTCTATATTTAGTCACTAGCATCATTGGGTCCACATGGCCCAATTGGGCCACATGTACCATTTACTAGTGTGAGGGGAACACTAGCTTAGGATAAATTCCACTGACTACACTTGCATGCATCATTTTAGGATCCTCCTAGACCAATACCTACAATTTAGGAGCCACTGGGAGTGCCAGAACCAACCTCCTTCAGTTGAGTTCAGTTAGTGACTAGTTAATCCTAGTAAGGAGTCAGTTACATTTAGTTACATCCAGTTACATTCAGTTAGTGCTAGTCATTGATTTATTGCATGTGGGAAGGCACAATTCCTCACCTACCACATTTAGTTAGAGTAGTTAATTGATTCTAACTTACTGGTCCACTGATTTAGACAACTGGAGCTAACTAGTTGGGCTCCGATAGTGATTCAAACATGTCTAGTTATCCATGCAATTAGGTAGAGTCAATCAATTCGAATTCCTCTCTCATGAATTTGAATTGAATGGTTATTAAAACCAGTGTATTACATTATAATTAACTATCCAATTACTTTTTATTAATGAAAGCATTCACAGCCGCAAGCCATTTTTTGCACTGTTTCATTCTTCAGTTCTAAGTAAAATTGTCTGATATATTTTTTGAGTTGTGTGTTGATCCACATCTCTATGTGCTCAATTTTATATGGTATCAGAGCCTCGATAGTACAAGTCACTTCTCCTTCTACAAATCTCCCACTGGATCAAATTTCTTGAGCAAAATTGCTCCTTACACCAGAAACAACAAGTTTACCACAAAAATCCTAAGCAAAGGAATTGTTGATAAAGCATTGCTTGATTAACTAAGTTGGGTGTGATTAAATCTTGAAAAGTGTAGTTTGTCCGACCTTATGGTGTCCCTTTTGTGTTTTTGCAGGTACAACTTCAAATGGATTCATCAGTTCCTCTTCTCACCCCATTCAAAAGCTATTCAAAATGGAAGTTGAAGATGCTTGCATATATGAATAGATAAGATCTCTATGAGGCATCTATTGGACTTGGAAAATAGTCTTATGATAATGAGAATGAATGGATAAATGATGGTGATGGAGCTTTTAGAGCAATAGGTCTGGCCCTTTCTCCTAGATTGCGCTACCTCACTAAATTTGTTGAATACCCAAAGGATCTCTAGACAAAATTGGACAGAACATATGGAAAGCATAATGAGCATCATAATAGTGCTTTGGAGAGCACACCCAGCACCACAAGAGTTCTTGATCCAAAAGTATCAGCCTCTAGTCTCTCTGATGAAGTTGTTCAATATGAAGAAGAAGCAGAATCTTCTACACAGTCAATTCTAATTGAATAAAGTCTCCTTACAGTGAATCCTTCTCCTGCTGCTCCAGAAGTTTATGAGATCTATGATATCTCATATTCTCATATGGTTGATATAGAATAAGACATTCAAATCTCTGATATTGAAGAAAAACACTACTGCACTTCTATGCAAACATTCTCCAGTGATTCTTCTTTAAATTTTGTGCAAAATTTTCTAGTGATTGCTTCCGAAAGTGAAGAGGAATTTGATTTCTCTCCCTATAATGTTGCTGCTGGTGTGCATATAAGTAATAACTTGGATATTTTGGAAAAAATATCATATTGTAGGAGTGATCCATTCACTCTCCTTGAACTAGATCTTCTAGCAAATTCCTATAGGATTGCATGCACCAATATTCATAATTTTGAAGAAGGAGAAAACTGTGCATCTACCGTATCGGTGGACCATACTTTTGGATATGATATGAACTTATTTGGATCTGATATGATATTATTTGGATATGATATGATATTAGTTGGTTCAAATTTTATATTCCAATAGCTTTCATTCATGCTTGTAGCTGCGCTCACCAATTTCAGTGTGAAAAATCAAGTACCACAAGTCTTGTTCAAACTTGTTGCTGGGGAATTGATGTTAGTTTCCTCTTGTGAGGTTTCTGATGTGAATAATTAGTTATTTATGAAGCTATATAATATTATGGATCTCAATCATTCACTCTCCATAGTCCTAAGGCTTCTCTACCTTTGGTCACATGCTCATCCATTCATAGAACTGGCAAAGAGGAAGACATTCTGCATCCGCTAGGACACTTGCTCCTAACACTTGGGGCTGATTTTGCCACTGATGGTTTGCTATTCAAGGCTACAACATATCCTTTTATTGAGTGTTCCTCACATAGCTTGAATCCTCAAGCACTTTTTCTCTCTTATCAGTTGATTTTAGTTGCTCTACATGGGTCCAGTTTTCATCCAACAACTGTCTATGTTCCTGATTCATTTGAGAACATTATTCTTATTCCAAAGAGGAATATTCCTGCATACATAAGATGGAGAATTCTAAATGACAGGCCCCATGATACCTGTGCATAGAAGAACAAAGACTAATCCTCATTCTACCTGCTTAGTTTGAGGGGCGGCTTTTTTCCCTTGTGGTTTTTTCTTTGTTTTCTTGTATTAAGCAGTTACTTTTCTTTAGCTATAATGGGTGACCTATGGTCTCAGTTACCAGGGCCCACAAATTGTCCAAGTTAGAATTCG
>LPNX010440234.1:82404-127843 GCA_001517045.1 Pseudotsuga menziesii
CATTGGGTCCACATGGCCTAATTGGGCTACATGCACCAGTTACTAGAGTGTGGCGAACACTAGTTGAGGCTAACCGCCATTGAATGCACTTGCATGCATAAGTTTAGGAGCCTCTTAAACCAATCCCCACAATTTAGGAGCCACTGGGAGTGCCGAAACCAACCTCCTTCAGTTGAGTTCAGTTAGTGATTAGTTAAGCCTAGTTAGGAGTTAGTTACATTCAGTTAGCACCGGTCATTGATTTATTGCATGTGGGAAGGTGCAATTCTTCACCTACCACATTCAGTTAGACTAATTAACTGATTCTAACTGACTGGTGCACTAATTTAGACAACTGGAGCTAACTAGTTGGGCTCTGATAGTGATTTAGACATGTCTAGTTATCCATGCAATTAGGTAGAGTCAATCAATTCAAATTTCTCTCTCGTGCATTCGAATTGAATGATTATTAATACTAGTGTATTACATTGTAATTAACTATCCAATTACCTTTGATTAATGAAAGCATTCACAGCTGCAAGCCATTTTTTGCAATGTTTCAAAGGTTAAATGCTTCTACTATGGAAAGAGAGGTCACTTTGTAGGAGAGTGCAATAAAAAGAAGAAGGATGAAGGAAAGTTTCATGCCTCCACTGTCTAGAAGAAAATCCACAAAAGAATGCACTCAAGGAGAAAGAGACTAGGGAGTATTACCTTGTCTCTACTTTGTCTAGATATATCACCACGAGAGAATATACATGGATGACTGACAATGGTGCTTCCAAAAACATGTCATGGTTCAAGGGCATAATCTCCAACCTAAAAGAGAAGCAGTTTGCATGCATGGTAGAAATGGAGGACAATTCCAAATATTCAATCCAAGGAGTTGGACCCACATATTTTCAGCTGAGTTCAAGGGATATACTACATGTGGATGAAATCCTTTATGTACCTGACTTAAAGATGAACCTACTCTATGTTTCAATCCTTGAAGATAAGGGATTCTGATTCATATTCATGGAGAATCATGCATACTTCATTAGGGGAGTTTTGAGGTAAAAAAATGGGCCTGAAAACAAAAATTGTACCATTAAAATTCACTTTATAAGAACCAATAGGATTCAAGATGATGATTTGAACCATAAGGGTTAAATTTGTAAAAACAATGGAGGGAGAAAGAAAAAAGCTACCTTTTCTTATCGTATTTTTTACATTTCTCCTTATGGATTCACCCAAATTTCGAGTTTATTGACTCATTGGATGCAAAATTTAATTCCACATTCAACCCATACCCACACTGCATACTTCTAAAGTACCCACGACACCCAAAATTAAATTTCAATAAAAAAATGTAAGTACATTTTTTTATATTGGAATTTAGTTTTTGGGTGTTGTTGGTACCTCGTAACTATGCACTATGGGTATGGGTTGAATGCAGAATTAAATTCCGCATCCAATGAGTCTAGAAACTTGAAATTTGGGTGAGTACATACGGAGATATGTCACAAATATGATGAGAAAAAATAGTTTTTTATTTTTCGCCTCCAAAATTTAGAACTTTTATTTTTTTTATTATAACTCTTATTTTATTATTTCCTTTATGAGGCCAATTTTAGACCTCAAAAATCCCCTAATGTATGGACGAAGAAACATAATTGATACTGCTACTTTTATTGGAGTTCGAGAAGGAGGTCTTTACAAGGTCCCAATAAGGTATATTTTTGACATGGTACATCATACTATCATCCCATGAGAGCTTTGACATAGGAGGCTTGGACACCTTCACTTCATAGCACTTCCTGGTTTGTAGCGAATGTTGAAAGGTATGCCTAGTTTTGAATTTGTACATGATGTTGTTCGTCGGGGTTGTGCCTTAGGAAAGAATGTTAAAAATAAGTTTCCTAGCATCCATACCAGACCTAAATCTATATTATATTTAATTCACTCATATGTATGTGGACCCATGTCATTCCCTTCCCTCAGTTTACACCTTTACTATATATTGTTCATCGATGATTTGTCCCATAAGGCATGGATTATTTCATGAAATCCAAGAGTGAAACCTTCAGTAAATTTCAAGAATATAAATCCTCAGTAGAGAATCATACAAGTAGTCATATTTGTTCCCTAAGGTCTGATAACGATGGATAATTTGAATCAAATGCTTTTAATGAGTTTTGTAGTGATGTGGGGATATGTAGACAATTAATAGTTCCTTACAACCCGCAACAAAATGGGGTTGAGAGAGAGAACATAACTGTTTGTGAGGTTGTAAAATCCATGTTACATGATCAGGATCTATCTGCTTATTTATGGGTGGAGCCATGAGTACAATAGTGTACATACATAACATAAGTCTGCATGCAGTCCTTGATGCGAAAACACCCGAAGAGGTGTTCATTGGTGAGAAACCAGACATTTCACATCTTCAGATATTTGGATGGCATGTGTATATTCACATACAAAAATAAATGAGAACCAAGATGGAACCTTCTGGAAAGAATGAACATTTTTTGGGCTATAGTGAGACCTCCAAGGAATTTGAAATATATGTACTTGGTGAGAGACATAATGAGGTTAGTCGGGATGTGACTTTCCATGAGGAGGAGACATTCAAGCAGTCAAAAAATCTTGAATGTGATATAGAGACAAAGGAGGCTAAGGCTCCTATATCAGAAGATCATGATGATGGTTCTTCCCATTTTGATGTTGAGAGGGAGAATCCAACATAACATGTAGAGCTACCTGTCATTGCTGAACCGGTTGAGATAGTCGATGAACCTCCTACAAATAGGAAGTAAGAATGGTGTTGAGATGTATTAAGATATTATGAGAAGCATGGAGCACCAGTGAGATCTTCCAGAGAGTGTAAGCATCCTGATAGGTATTTAGGATATGTTGCATTGATGAGAAACATAAGTGACTCAGAGCCTTCATCATATGAAGAGGTTGTAGAGAAACAAGCATGGAAAGAAGTTATAACAAAGGAATATCATTCGATTATGAATAATGATGTTTGGGATATTGTCCCCAGACCTGAGAGGAATTCAGTTATAACTTCCATATGTTTGTACAAGATAAAGCATGTTGCAGATGGCATTGTGGAAATGTACAAATCTAGGTTTGTTTCCCATGGATTCTCTTAGAAAGAGGGAATTGATTATGGGAATATTTTTGGTACAATGGCCAGGTATACCACCATTAGATATATTATTTCACTTGCATTAGTGTTGGGGTGGAAGCTTCATCAGATGGATGTGAAGACTACCTTCCTCAATGGTGAGGTTGAGGATGAGGTTTACATTGAGCATCCTAAAGGTTTTGTGACACATGGGAAGGAGTCCCATGTGTGCAAGTTGAAGAAATCCTTGTATGGGTTAAAATAATCTCCTCAAGCTTGGTATGCCAGAATAGATAGTTATCTTCAGAAATTGGGTTTCTTGAAGAGTGATACAAATTCAAACTTGTACTTCAAAGTAGTGGAGAATCAACCTTTGATATTGGTTCTATATGTTGATGATATTTTTCTCACTGGAGAGGAAATTCTGATTTTTGAGTTTAAGAGGGAGTTAACCTCAGAGTTTGAGATGAAATACTTAGGTCTTATGCACTACTTTCTAGGCCTTGATATTTGGTAGAGGAATTATGATATATTTCTATCTCAAGGGAAGTACATAGTGGACATCTTGTGAAAATTTGGCATGGTGGATTGCAAATCCATGAATATTGTGATGGATTCCAATTTGAGGAAATTCCATGAGGCTGAGAATAGATCGGATCTAGTGGAACACACATTATACAAACAATTGATTGGCTCATTGATGTATCTGATACATTCAAGGCTATACATTTTCTATGCAGTTAGTGTTTTGAGTCAATTCATGACCAATCCTAGACACATACACTAGGTTACAGGTAAGCATCATTTTTGAGGTACCTTCGTGGTACTATTGCTTATGGACTCAGGTATGCCTCCAATGGAGGAATGCTATTACTTGGATTTTCTAATTGTGATTGGGGTGGAAGCATTGTTGATCAGAAGAGCACTTCCAGTTACTATTTCAATCTGGGTTTTGCTATGATTTCTTGGTCTAGTAGAAAGCAGGGTTCAATTTCCTAAAGAACCACAAAGGATAAATACATTGTTGTTAGTACTGCTCGCAAAGAAGCAGTGTGGTTAATAAAGCTTCTTGGAGGATTGTTCGGTGAAAATCTAGATGGTATAGTGACTAGGTGTGACAACAAGAGTTGTATAAATTTTTTTGAAAATCAGTGTTTCATGACAAGTTGAAACACATAGAAATGAAGTATCACTTCATTGGAGACATCATCCTGAAATGTATTGTAAGACTTCAATACATAGCTACTGATGAGAAGATTGCAGATGTGTTCACAAAGCCTCTATCAATAACGAAGTTCAGACACTTCTGATATAATCATGGTATGGAAGTGAATGTAACCATTGCTGAGAAGGAGTGTTGATTGTACAACATTAGGAGTCATTCTCTGGACTTGTGAGTAATATCAAGTCCTATGTATCCTCATGTGAATGAGGTGGTGATGTTTTATTGTAAATCTTGTGAGTAATATCAAGCTAATTCTTGTGAGTAATATCAAGACAATAGACTTGTGAATAATATCAAGTCCTACAAATATCCTCATGTTGTGAGGTGGTGTACTTTACTATGAAAAGTGATTATACTATGTGATGTATTACTAATCATCATCACTAAATGTTATAAGTCTCATTTAGCACTTATCTACCCTTAGAGTGATATACTTTAGCATGTGACAATATGGCCCGGTATAATATGTGTGATTATATGTATGTGGAACAATTCTTCTGAGTATGATATGATAAGATAGTTAAATTAATTAATACAAATTTGGACCATGCATTATTTAATTAAAGATAAATGAGATAACAATAGAGAAAGAGCAAAGATTCGACTTTTCCATGAAATACCTTCAATGAACTATAATTCCAAAGACATGGGTTAAGCCTCTATTGAGGAAAACAAGCTTCAGTAAAATAAGGAATCTCTCCTTGATTTATGCAAATTTTTTGTTTGTGGATGGCAGTTATTGTGAAGCACTAAAGACATTTAGTTAAACTTCTAAATAATGGTCAAGAATTCAATTGATGATTGAATTTAGTTCAATCAGTTCACATTCAGCTTAATCAATTCACATTCAGTTAAATATAGAAAACTCACAGTTAAAGAAGGAAGGCACATATCTTGTGCATGGAAGAGAATTTGTGGTTTCAATTGGGTGCCAAGCCAAGGAGGGCGCTAATGTTTGGTATGGTAAAGTAATTAGTGCACATGGTGCACCAAAATCATTCAACCATTCACTACCTCTTCCTCTGTGTGATTAAAACCTTGTTATTAAAGTGTTATGCACTTGGCAAGGCTGATACAATGATTCTAGTGATTTCTATTCTCTACTGCTGCATTGATATCTCTTATCAGGAAATCTGCTCATGTGTTGTAAACCATTCTCTACATATATCTATCATACTCAAAGAAATGTTTGGTTTTTCATCCTCTATGTTTGAAGGGTTTTCCCAGGGTACATCTTGTGTATTATGGATTGAATGCTTTATGTGACTGAATTGTTTTATGAGATTAACATATGATGTAATTGATTATCAAAATTTTTAAAGTTCAAGCATTTTAAAGTTTTGCTCAAACATTGACATGGTCTTCACATACAAAGTAATTGCAACGACAATGCCAAAATCAACCCTTGAATTGGAAAAAAGCGCTACCAGTGACACTCATTTCTTTCGTTGATTTATTGAAATAAGTATTTCAAAAGCATGCATGACCAAAGAAAAATATTAAATTTTAATTTTTTTAAATCACTTAAAAAAACAAAAAAAACTTAATTTCAATTAAAACCAATTTTTTTTAAAAAACAAATAAATTAAAAACAAATAATTTTGAAAAAAATAAAAAAATAACATTTTAATAAAAAGAATTAGAAATAATTATTTAAAATAAATAAAAACATTAAAAAAGCATTACATATTTTTTTTTAAACAAAATAAAATACATAAAAAGTTAATAACAAAAAAAAATAAAAATAAAAGTGAACATTAAACATGAATTTAAAAAATTAAAATTAATTGAAAAAATAAAATTAATAAAAAAACAAAAAAATGCAAAACTAAAAACCAAAATACATTTAAAAGATTAACCAAACAAAACTTAAAAAAAATTATATAACACAAGAAATTATATATATAACAAAAAGATAAAACATCTTAAAAAAATATAAAAACAAACATATAACATATATATCATGTATGAATTGGGAGGGGGAGGCGTTCTCTTTGACCCTGACGAAATTCAGGAATGGTTATATTCTTGGGGTCTTGAAGAAGATACAAACAACATAGTCGAAGCTTTAGCCCTTTGGAAATGCCTCTTTCGAGCGTGCACTCATGGCATCTCTAAAATCATTATGATTGGGGACTCTAGGCTAATCATCCAAGCTCTGGTGACAAACTCTCTTCCTACTCAGATGAAGCTGCAACAAATAATTAAAAATTTTTAGAGACTTACCAAATCCTTCAACAAGATTGACTTCTTCCACATTTTAAGAAACCTAAGAAGTGGCAGATTTGGTGGCAAAGGCCGCGATCCCTTTGGGAAAAGGGATACTCAATCTAAATGGGAACTTGTCCCCCTTTTCGATCCCATAATACCTCAGGCGCAAAAAATAAGGGCCTTCTTTGTTTTCTGGCTATGTGGAGGCAACCCTTAAAGGATTCCCACATACTATCTCGTGGCATGATGACTCATGGCATGCTGGCTCGTGTCATGCTACATGCAAGCCTCTTTTGTAGGGCCACCGGAACAAGTCATAAAGACTCTACGCCATTCTAAGTATCCTCGCATGAGCTAGATTGTAGAATGGCTCTATACTGACGTCTTCTTCCTTCGTCACTCCCATGTGCAAATCGTGTGATGAACGCAGCTTGAATTTTTGAAAAAATGGGTACAACACATTATTTTAAAGGTTCTATATTAGCAAATATTTTTCCTAGAATTGCGGATTACTGGATGGTTTCTTGGTCTCAGAAGGGTATATTAATTGATGTTCTTTGGTTTAGAAGGTTTCTTGTTGTCCTCATGGCCTCCATCTCAGATTTGGCTGCTCCAGTTGACCCTCCCCCATGGTTTGAGGATGGACTTCAAGATATTCATAGGAAGTTGAGATATCAGAAGCGCCATTTGCTACGTCTAAATGAAGAGGGAAGTCGCCACTTCAAACTCGTGGATAAAGACATAATTCAAACACAGGAGGACTTTGTTGATTCCCTCTTTCATTTCGAATGAGAAATACTAGCACTATCGACAGAATTGGAGATACATCTTGAAAATATGGAGATGTAGGTTTCAAGGGTGGAAATGGAGAGGGTCATTAGCATAGCTACACCTCCAGAGCTGACAACTCAGAACTGTGGCCACCATGGGAAGTAATTGCAGATCTTCTTTGTCTATGGGTTTCTTCAGTTTTTTAATAGCCATGTGTCTTGGAAAAACCCACTTACCGATAGTAAGGATTCTCCCCAATAACCACTCCCAATTAGTTTGCCTATTGCTTGGTACGGGGAATATGTTCGGTTAACGGCCTAGCTACCGCATAGTTAAGTAATAGTTTAAATCTATTATATCGGTTGCGGCCCGATCCATCGTTTATGTGTGTTTTTTTTATTATTGTTTTAAGAATGATATGCAAGTGCCTAGATTAAATGCAGATGATTAGGAAGAAAAGGTTTCGCAATGTGATGCGTAGGTTCTTACCTCCCGTCTTATCTCCTTTGTTCCTTAATCACATAAAACAAATAATAGCTACGCTACACTAAGCTAACTCTAACTAACCTATCCCTAGGGAGCAAGATGATTATTTGTATGAGTAATGTACTATATTTTATGCACACAAAATATTACAGATAGCTAATATAATTCATTATACATAGAACACGGCAGAAAGATTAACATAGAGATAACCCATTATTTATTTAAACATTCATTACTCAATTGCTACACAAGATTCAAAAAAAAGAAATGAAATCATCCATATTGGGGTCTCGAAGAAGATACAAACAACATAGTTGAAGCTTTAGCCCTTTGGAAATGCCTCTTTCGAGCTTGCACTCATGGCATCTCTAAAATAATTGTGATTGGGGAATCTAGGCTAATCATCCAAGCTCTGGTGACAAACTCTCTTCCTACTCAGACGAAGCTGTGACAAATAATTAAAAAAATTTAGAGACTTACCAAATTCTTCAACAAGATTGACTTCTTCCATGTTTTAAGAAACCTGAGAAGTGGCAGATTTGGCGTCAAAGGCCGTGATCCCTTTGGGAAAAGGGATACTCAATATAAATGGGAACTTGTCCCCCTTTTTGATCCCATAATACCTCAGGCACAAAAAATAAGGGCCTTCTTTGTTTTCTAGCTATGTGGAGGCAACCCTTAAAGGCTCCCCACATACTAGCTAGTGGCATGATGACTCATGGCATGTTGGCTCGTGGCATGCTACATGGGAGCCTCTTTTGCAGGGCCACTAGAACAAGTCATAAAGACTCGATTCCATTCTGAGTATCCTTGCGTGAGCTAGATTGCATAATGGGTCTGCACCGATGTCCTCTTCCTTCCTCACTCCCATGTGCAGATCGTGTGATGAACTCAGCCTGAATGATGGAAAAAATGGGTACAACACATTATTTTAAAGGTTCTATATTAGAAAATATTCTTCCTAGATATGTGGATTACTGGATGGTTTCTTGGTCTCAGAAGGGTATATTAATTGATGTTCTTTGGATTAGAAGGTTTCTTGTTGTCCTCATGGCCTCCATCTCAGATTCGGCTGCTCTAGTTGACCCTCCCCCATCGTTTGAGGATGAGCTTCAAGATATTCACAGGAAGCTGAGAGATCAGAAGAACCACCTACTGCATCTAAATGAAGAGGGAGGCCACCACTTTGAACTCATGGATAAAGATATAATTCAAATACAGGAGGACTTTGTTGATTCCCTCTCACATTCTGAATGAGAAATACTGGCACTATCGACATAATTGGAGATACATCTTGAAAATATGGAAATGTAGGTTTCAAGGATGGAAATGGAGAGGGTCATCGACATAGCTGCACCTCCAGAGTCGACAGCTTAGAACCGTGGCTACCATGGGAAGTAATTGCAGATATTCTTTATCTATGGGTTTCTTTAGTTTTGTAATAGCCATGTGTTGATGCTTGGAAAATCCCAGTTACCGACAGTACGGATTCTCGCCAATAACCGCTCCCAATTAGTTTTCTTATTGTTTGGTATGGGGAATACGTCCAGTTAACAACCCGGCTACTGCATAGTTAAGTAACAGTTTAAATCTATTATATCGGTTGTGGTTCGATCCACCGTTTATGTGTGTTTTTTTTATTATTTTTTTAAGAATGATATGCAAGTGCCTAGATTAAATGTAGATGATTAGGAAGAAAAGGTTTCACAATGTGATGGGTACGTTCTTATCTCTCGTCTTATCTCCTTTGTTCCTTAATCACAGAAAACAAATAACAGCTACACTACACTAAGATAACTCTAACTAACCTATCGCTAGGGAGAAAGATGATTATTTGTAGGAGTAATGTACTGTATTTTATGCACACAAAATATTACAGATAGCTGATATAATTCATTATACACAGAACACAACAGAAAGACTAACATAGAGATAGCTCATTATTGTTGATGTAATTGTAACTTCAAAATGTATTCACTTGTATTTCTAATGTATTGTAACCCAATGTTTATTTCAAGATGTATTTGTAGTGTACTTGAGTCATGTCATGCCCTGATGTTCCTATCAGGAGTTTCTATAATGTAAGAAGTCATGTCATGTCATTGTGGGTAACCCTCTTATTGGTCAAGGGTTAAAGTCCCCACAGTTGTGGGGCCCTAGGGTTATTAGACTACCCTAGAGAATTCAACCCTAGGTGAGTCATTGTAAGTCAGGGCAATAGTCCCCACCATTATGTTAAGGATAACCCTCCTTGTTGGTTGGAGGAGGCAAAGTCCCCACAAGTTGTGGGGCACTAGGGTTATCAGACACTCCTAGAGATGTCAGCTCTAGTAAGTAATTGTTAAGAGAGGCCGACATGTTGGAGTAGGTTTCAAGTGAATGGAATAATATAAATAGAGAGTGAGCCTCTTTATTTATCATACACACATTCACTCATTGGGGCACACGAGTGAGAGAGAAGACATTGAGATAAGAGAGAGAGACTACTGCTGTGAGGAGATCATCTTTATGTTTTTGGGTTTTACTTTTGGTGCTGATTCTATCTCTAAGGAAGTTGTGGGGTTTTATCCTTTATGGTTTCCTTGATTAAAATTCTTTGTGTCTCTTGTCTCTTGTGTTTTATTGTTGTGCATGTTATTCTCTTAGTTAAAGATCCTAAGATCATAATGCTAGCTTGAATGATAAAAATATAACATGGTATTAGAGATAATCTAAGAAGAAGACATTGTGCAGCTGCAAAATCTAGGGATTCTTATTTTTTTGGTCTCTCTCCATAATCCATCAACAAAAGTATTCTAAGTTGACTCTCCATTGAAGGGCGCATCTTTTTGTCAAAGCGGAATTCAATTTCGAGCATTTTCAGTTTTGATGCGGGAAATTAGGGCTTCTTACAGAAGAGGAATTTTTGAATGATCCCAGCATAGGATTTCTCTCCTCATCAAAATCAAATTTTAGAGACCTTGATCAATATTTTTGGTTGGGTGAAACTCTAGGAAAGTCAAACCCTAGTTTGACCCCGAGCTGGAAAAACCCTAAAATACTAAATCCACTAAGTTTTGGTACATTCGCTATATCTAGGGATTGGTGGAGGATCAGGAGCAAAAAATTATAGAAAATGAGGATAAAATATGGATGTACATTGTGTCCAAAATTCAGCCTCAGATTCACTATATTTGGGGTGATATGATCCCTCCAATTAAGGGTTCCAGCCTCTTCCAGGATTCATCCCTAAACAGGACACCTGAGGAGAATTACTATATCTTGGGCTACATAGATCCAAAATACATTTATGAAGATGTTACAGAAAGGGCACAGAATGTACCTTTTGTGGTATGAGTTTCAGTCCCAGAAGATGAAACAATGACATGTGTAAGTCCGTACAACTTCATTGTTCTGAATAGTCCTATAACAAGTCACCTTGGGAAAATGATCATAAGTCGCAATTGGTGAAACCAATTCTGATGAAACCTATGGTGTTGGAATAGGGACATGCATGGTTACCTCAGTGAGAATTTTGTAGATAGAGAGGAGGATTAATTTTGGAGATATCACAAAAATAGTAACAGACATCTCTATAGAAGAAATTGGAAAACTAGGGCTTCCTTCCCTCCACTGTTTTTAGAAAATGAGTACATTGGACAACTCAATTTGAAGAGATATATCTTTATATCGAATCATATCTAAAATATTCCAAGTTTTGAAAATTAGGGTTTCTCTGACAAACCCTAGATCAGCCAGCTCTGGAACCGGGATGGACACCTCAAATCGGTAAGATCTAATCTTTTGCTATTTTCATTTGAGGTTCTCATTTCAAAATGATCTATCACATCAGCTTGATGATAAGCTTGGTGAAGTTGACAAATTCCAAGAATGGAAGTATATGATCTCTCTGAAGAAAATGAATTGGACACCTACATGAGTAGAGAGGTTCTAGTTCCAGAGGGAGGTGAGGCTAGAAGCCTTACACAATATGAACTTGGTCAAGGTCAAGAAGATCATTGTTGATTCAATCATGGATCAACTTGTACCACAAGTGTCTTCCCTACAGACAGCGAATATGTTTGATTCCTTGACCAAGCTATTTGAAGGGAAGAACATAAATTAGAATATGACCTTAAGATACCAGTTGAAGAATGTGAAGATCCAGAATTCAAAGACCATGCAGTCATACTTTACAAGGGTCTCTCAAATCAAAGAACAACTTGAAGGGGTAAAGGAGGAAGTGAAGAATGCAGAAGTGATGATAGCCAATTTGAACGGCCTCCCGGGATCATGGGAATCATTCATTCGAGGAATGTGTGCCAGAAGGAAGTGATTACTTTCAGTAGACTCTGGGAAGAAGAAGAAGCTCGACTCATAAGAAGAGAAGAGAAGATGGGAGCAATTGAAGATCAAGCTCTCATCATTGAAAGAAGATGCCTCAATCGATGAGGAATATAAAGAACTCAACTCTTGAAGAACCTCTTATCCATCTTAGCATTTGGATAAGAAATGATGAAGTCATGAATGAAGAAGATGATGAAGCAGAAGGATCAAGAAGGAATCTACTCACAAAACAAATAAAGATAAGTATTCAATTGTCATTTCATGATATTGTTTTTGTTATGCATTTGTTTATATTCAGTTGATGTATTATGCATGATAGAATGTTTGCATTGATGCATTAGAGGAAATTTCAACTCAAAATGGGCCTTTTAACTTTTATTCAAATTCCATGTCAGCATGTGTTAGCCAATGAAATTGCTTTAAATTTGAAATACCGTATAGGTCTTAAACNTTTAATGATAGTATACTACTAATATGCATGAGATGGGTAAGTAGCTCATGGTGCTGAACAACTCTCCATTGCTACTTATCTAGAATGAAACCTCTTTGCTGACATATTGGATTAGTGCACAATCTCAATGTTGTCCTGGTCGAGATGGAAGGCATCTAGAAAAGTTTTCGTTAGATATGGATGAATGTTGTACTGGATAAAGTAGTTGCATGATCATATATTTATGCATAAGAATTTGCCATTTGTGAATATGCCTTATGAAATGTTTCTAACCATAAAAATGCATTTGACTTGTAGGAAAGATCGTGTACATAATCACCTACAAGCAAAGAAGGATGAGACTTGTTCCAAAGAACAAGTGATGACAAATAAAGAATAATATGATGAATGCAATGACATCATTGATGTAGAACCTTCTAGCCATGAAGAAGTAACCAAGAAGAAAGGTCCAAGAAGAATGATGTCTAGGATGTAGTATCGATACATGAAGAGAAGTTCGTAGTTCCATCATGTAGTGGATGGAAACATCATGGGATACAAGGCAAGATTCGTAGCATGAGGATTCTCATGAAAAGAAGGCATAGACTACGAAGAGACATTTGTAGCCAGTGGGAGTTGAGACACATGACAGGAAGAATCATGTGTGCAAATGAAAGAAGACCTTGTATGAGCTCAGAAGATACCCATGGGATAACACACACATGAGGAGCTTGATGAAGATCTTAACCTTTGCTACAAGGTTGAAGATGAAATCCTATAGAGGATGAAAAGCTCATAGATGGATGCAAGAAGAACTTTTGAAAAGGTTCAAGATAGAGGATCTTGGTATCTAGTGATCCTAGATGGATACATATAAGATTAGTAGGATAGGAAGCTACTTGTCACTCCGATACATAATGTTTCAGTGCATAGAGTACGAAATATAGAGGGAGTATGATGCTTTAGAGGGAGTGATTGCAGAAGATCCTGAGGTTCGACATGGTACGACAAGATGGATAGGTTACTCATGACTCTAGGATTTACTAAGAGTAAAGCAGATTCCAACCTTTGCTTCAAGATTGAAGGTGAAATACCAGTGATGCTCTTGTTATGTGTCGATGCACTACGTTCTAGAAATGGAGGTGTCGACAAGGGAATTATGCAGTAGAGATCCTGAATAGGTTCAGGATGATGGACTGCATGACCACACCTATGGCATTGAACCTGAAGCTATTGGGTGTTGCTTCACCAGAGTCAGTTGATGACATGATGTATCGTCAGATGATTTATTCCTTGATCTACCTGACGGATACGAGACCGGATACTTGCTTTCTTGTGAATACATTGAGACATGTTCACTTGATTGCTGCAAAGCATATTCTGACGTACCTGAGGGGTACAGTTGATTATGGGATCAAGTATGAGGTGAATCAAAAGATTAACCTGGAAGGTTATGTTGATTCATATTGGGAAAGAAGTTCCATCGATAGGAGGAGGACTTCAGGGTGTTGCTTTAGTATGGGATCATGTGTGATCTCTTGGTTTAGTAGGAAGAAGTTCTATGTGGCACTGAGTACAACTGAAGCAGAGTATGTCGCAACTTGTTCAGCTAGTTGTGAGGCAATATGGCTGAGGAAGCTACTGTCTGATTTATTTGATCTCCAGATGGATGCTACTTGTATACATTGTGACAACCAGAGTTGCGTGAAATTGTCAGAGAATCCAGTGTTTCATGACAAGTTGAAGCATATCGAGATCAAGTATCACTATATCAGGGATATGGTGTAGAGGGGAGCAGTGAAGCTCTAGTATGTTGCAATGGAGGAACAGATAGCTGATGTATTGATGAAGCCATTGGCTATGGTGAAGTTTGAGTACTTCAGGGAGAAGCTTAGTGTTCTACAGATCAAGGTTTCCTCCAAGGGGAAATGATGAGACCCAGAGCCATTCTGACATGGTGAGAGGATTAAGTTCCTTCCATGGTCAGATGTAAGGGCTGAGCCATTCTATCATGGTGAGAGGATTGGTTCCTTCCATGTTATATATGAGTGCTGAGCCATTTTGATATGACTATAGGATTGGTTCCTACATGATCATATATAAGGGTTGTTACCATTCTTCGAATGGAGGTGCTTGGTTAGTTACCAGGAATTCTTGGTTTCTGAAACGATTGTAAGATGTAGTCTTATATGATCAGATGAGAGTGCATGGCCATTCTGATGTGATTGAGGGATTGGTTCCCACTTGATCAGATATAAATGCTGATACCATTCTCTCGAGAATGGAGGCACCTGGTCAATTACCAGGTAGCTCAGTCTGGGATTGGGGGCCATTTTGATGTGACTGTAGGATTGGTTCCTACAAGATCAGATGTGAGTGCACACCATTCTGATGAGTAGGTCAGATATAAGTGCTGGGCCATTCTAATGAGTAGGTCAGATATAAGTGTTGGGCTATTCTAATGAGTAGGTTAGATATAAGTGATGGGCCATTCTAACAAGTAGGTTAGATATAAGTGCTGGGTCATTCTGACAAGTAGGTTAGATGTAAGGGCTGGGCCATTCTGACATGGGAGAGGATGAGGTTCCTTCCATGGTTATATGTAAGGGTTGGGCCATTCTAACATGGTGAGGAGATTAGGTTCCTCTCATGGTCAGATGTGAGTGCTGGGCATGCCTTTCTAATGAGTCAAGGTCATATGTAAGTGTTGTATGGGCCATTCTGACTTAGGGTCAGATATAAGCACTAAGAAAGAACTACATGGAGGCTAGGACTACACCCAACATGAAAAAGGGTTGGATCTGTAGAACTTCTTGTGATGAGAAAAATCATGAGATATCACCCGTGGTGATGATCTAGATTGAGTGAGGATCTAGATCCAGTGATGATGATCTACCAGTGATGATCCAAATTGAGTGATGATCTAGATCTAGTGATGATCCAGATTCAGTGATGATGTCCAGTGATGATCTAGATCAATTGATGATCCAGATCCAATGATGATGTTCAGTGATGATCCAGATCGAGTGATGATTCAAATCCAGTGATGATGTACAGTGATGATCCAGATTGAGTGATGATCCACATCCAATGATGATCCAGATCAAGTGATGATGATATAGATCCGATAATGAAAGATGACTTGAAGATGAAGATGCCGAGAGCTTAACGATGACCCAGATGATACAGAGAAGAAGTCTTGTGCTACTAAATTGTGTTGAGAGAATACCTTCCTAGTTAAGAGGGAGTGTTGATGTAATTGTAACTTTGGAATGTATTCACTTGTATTTCTTATGTATTATAACTTGATGTTTATTTCAAGATGTATTTGTAATGCACTTGAGTCATGTCATGCCCCAATGTTCCTATCGGAAGTTTATATAATGTAACGCGTCATGTCAAGTCATTATGGGTAACCATCCTATTGGTCAAGCGTTAAAGTCCCCACAATTGTGGGGCCCTAGGGTTATTACACTATCCTAGAGAATTTGACCCTAGGTGAGTCATTGTAAGTTGGGGCAATAGTCCCCACCATTGTGTTAAGGATAACCCTCCTTGTTGTTCGGAAGAGGAAAAGTCCCCACAAGTTGTGGGGCACTGGGG
Source organism: Pseudotsuga menziesii (assembly GCA_001517045.1). NCBI lineage: Eukaryota > Viridiplantae > Streptophyta > Pinopsida > Pinales > Pinaceae > Pseudotsuga > Pseudotsuga menziesii. The sequence goes on from LPNX010440234.1 coordinate 98,557, forward strand.
TTATTAGACACTCCTAGAGATGTCGGCTCTAGTAATTAATTGTTAAGTGAGGGCGACATGTTGGGTGGGTTTCAAGTGAACGGAAGAATATAAATAGAGAGTGAGCCTCTCTATTTATTATACACACATTCACTCATTGGGGCACATGAGTGAGAGAGAAGACACTGGGATCAGAGAGAGAGACTACTGCTGTCAGGAGATCATCTTTATGTTTTCGGGTTTTACTTTTGGTGCTGATTCTATCTCTAAGGAAGTTGCAGGGTTTTCTCCTTTATGGTTTCCCTGAGGAAAATTCTTTGTGTCTCTTTTCTCTTATGTTTTATTGCTGTGCATGTTACTCTCTCAATTAAAGATCCTAATATCATAATGCTAGCTTGAATGATAAAAATCTAACAATTATTTATTTAAACATTCATTACTCATTTGCTACACAAGATCCAAAAAAAGGAAATGAAATCATTCACTACTAAGAAATAGTTCAGAGTTAGAACGATCTCACTAATTTACATAGCCAGCCAACATAGAAATAGTTCTATCTAGCCATCCACACAACATGCATTTGAAACTCAACAACTCCTTCTCCAATAGAAAATTCTATCCTCTTTATGATAATAAGAAATAGTTCCTCTTACAATAAGTATTTCACATGAGCAAGATAGAAAAGTCCTTTTCCTACTCGACTTCACCTACATTTATACATCTAAAAAACTATTGGTCTTCTTTCCCCTTGGGCTTCCTTTACATTTGGTTACAAAAGATTTTGTCTTTTAGTGCATTCACTAACTAAGAGATAAATACAAAAATATTACAAAAATATTTCCATGTGTATAAGAGACAAACACTTAAGTGGGCCCATTTAACTCAACAATGAATTGCTTCCATGCCTTAGCATCTAAAGCAATTATCTCAAACTCAGTTGGCTCCAAGAATTTGACTGTGACTTCATCTTTGGAAGCTTGAACCCTTATGTTAGCCATCCTTGCATGGAGAAGTCTAAATCGATCCTCTAAAAGGTAGTTACTAAATGTAGCTTGAGCAATCACATTTTTAATCACTTTTTCATCTAAGTTCCTTATCAACTATATGCTAATCTCATCTTCCTGAAATTTAGCATGTAATTGATGCAAATTTTCTTCATGAGGTGGAAGCTCATCCAACCTCTTCTTAGATGATGCATGACATCTATTATATGTTGTGAGCATCTTCTTAGAAAACTCCCTGCATTTATCTATTGTCTTCTGAACTGCTTCTATCAATTTCTCAGCAGCTCTATTGCTGAAACCTATTAGTTCATATTCCAGCTACAATATTTCTAGAGATTTGATTGGTGCATCTTCCAGAAGCTCCTTGGTCATTTCCAACCATGCCAATCCTCCTTGAATGACCTCTACAACATCCTGTGTTTTGTCTTTAAACTATATAGTTGTGGCCGATATTTCCTGTAATCTATCTTCTATTTGTTTGACTTTGAATACTTCTCTCGTGATCTGAACCTATATCTGATAGATTTTATTTTTGAGAAAAAGAGCATACTTTGTTAGAGGTGCTATATCTTTCTTGTGTTCATTTGCTGCCTTCAAAAACACCTCCAAAGAACTCTTTTGAGCCTCTAATACAACTGCTTGAGATTCGTATTGTTCTACTCACTGATTAACTATAGACCTCTGTGCTTCCATCTCTGCAATTTTGTTTTCCAACTTCCTTTTCTCCTTGCTATGGTTCATGTTTGATAGCTTAAAGTATCTCATTCTTCTTCTAGAATTTGATATTCTTGCTGAAGTTTTTCATAATCTGAAAAAGTAGCTTCATATTTTCTTTTTGCTTCTCTGCAAACTTTTTCTTCCTTCCTCATGACCTCCTTCATCTCAACCATTTTACCTTTCTACTACTCAATGGCTTCTATGGGATTATTAACATTATGAGCATTTGCATATGCAGATGCAATTCCCATGGAAGCCATTTGCTTCAGATTATCCTCTACATTTTTTACCACTATTCTTTATGTCACTGTGGTGACTGATGGTTGATCTCCCATCCTCAGAGTATTTTCTGTTCTCCACATGATTGACTTCTTCTTGGGATAGAAGTGCATATCCTCAAGGCTGGAAATGTCGTATTACTTGGATGGGGTAAATGGCACCAACTCCATTTCAACCATAGGTAGATGCCCCCTGTTAAGTATGCTACTTAATGTGGATGGGGGGTTTTCTAGGTTATCCTGATTGGGGCTCTGCACTTGAAATTCACCACCTAGATCCTCTTAACCTTTCCTGCTTTGTTCTTCTATGAACCCTTCCTGGTCTTGTACGCCTTGTCCCGGATTTAAAGCTTCTTGAGCTATGGTCCTTTCTAGCTTAGCAATCTTTTCTTTGATAACCCCCTCTTCTTTTCTCTTTTCTTCTTCTTCTCTGTCCTTGCAGCTTCTTCTTATTTTTCTCATTGCTTTTCTTTAGTTAAGAGCTTTCTGGCACATTTTGTCAGTCTTCATCCAGTCTCTTCTTTTACTCTTCTGGTAACTTCCTCCTCTTGGCTCTTTGATTCTAGATTGTTGCTTCCACTGCCTTTATCCCCAGCTGATATGGTCTTCAACTTCAGCTTCTTGTTCAGGGTGGTCAAGTTGTAAATGTTCCTATACCTCTCTTCTTCTTTTTCCATGTAATCAACATACTCAAAATTTAGTTTGAGAGCTGCCTTATAGGCTACAACCTTTCCTTGAGAATCATTTTAATGAAAGTCCTTTTCACCAAAATGAAAATTTTCCATCTCCTTAACAAATTCAGGGGAATTATTGATCTTGGTGAGTTTATAACTTCACACCTAGAAGAGTAATGGTGGGAACACAACCTTCTTAAGATCAAATAGGTGGCTTATGAATCCATTCAGAAAAAGTTGTCTGACAGCTTCTTTGTGGACTATATAATCTGTCACGTACTTCGGTAGCAATGAGTGTGCTTTCGTCCCACCATACATCCTCACATATGTGCCTTATTTTGAGAAGAAGTAATCCCCATATTATTTAACAGACTCCAAGGATCCTTCAGATAGTCATGGACATTCTTCTAGAAAAACTAGCTTGTATAAGGGCATCAGGAACTCTTCAAGGATCATTTTATAGTGATTATGATACTTGTGAGATCCCAACATATGGTAAGCTATATAGAGAGGGGATTTCCCTCCTTTCCATGTACACTTTATCCCTTCAAACCAATGATGGTACAGTATGCAGTCCACCAAGAAGGAAGACATATAAAATTCAGACTTGCTGAGGTGCAAACCTTCTTGGGATGCCTTGATGGTAGTGGAAATTTTTTTGGCTATTATGTCAACCTAGTTGAAGACTATTCCTTTCATGGATATATGGTATATCAATGCGATCCATCCAAACCTGTAAAACCTCCCGTCAGCTCTGCCATAAATCTTGTTCAACAACAACACTATTAATCTATATGGTGTCTTTAGATGGGTTGTCTCGTACTCCCCTGAATGCTTGTTTCTAAACGTCTTTCTCTCAACCATCATCATCTTAGCTGTGGCAGTGTAATCAAATTTCAAGCTCTTCATCCAGTCTGTCGTCACACTAACTTCCTTTTCGGGAAAGCTATAAGATGCTGATAAAAATGTGGGTACAAACGATTCAAATCCTTTGTTTTCCACATCATTCATCAATATCCCTATTGTGTCTATCCTAGGCAAAATCCATCCAATGAATTCTGCACAAGGGGAAATTTATGGCCTAGTGGTCACCTTGGTTATCCCAGATCTCAGCGCATTATCGTACATGGCCAAGTCTTCTAACCCTGCTTTTGGAACTTTTTATTCTACTAGGAAGTGATAAATATGGCCCCATTTGAGATAGGGCTCCTCTCCTGTGACTTCCTTGGTATCTTCCTAAATGATCTCAATCCTTGGCACATGTACGACTTCCACAACCTCTGCATATGAGTCATAATCAATAATATAAGCTTTCTTTTTACTTTTTTTGTTCATACTGTCGGGTGTGAGTGTTGAATACAAAACAAGAACAAATTTTAGCATTTACATTATAAAACCAACTCATGCATTTGAATGAAAAAATAGAACCAACTGGCTATAATATGCTAAGAAGACTATCCAAACAATCATCAATATTTTGTATTACCCAGATATCCTCAGCCATTAGGTCAAGACAACAATGCAGATCAACGGGTTAAAGCTCGGCACTAAAATCTCTAGACCTAGGAAACCTCATCCTCTGTACCCTAGCAAAGAAAAACATGATATTAACTACTACGAGGCTCTTCCACATTATGGCCTGAAACTCTAAAATGTTCACAGCCCAAAAAACCTATTCGACGCTCAAGGCGACGATGCCCTAAGTTCACACCTCTGGGATTAACATCCCACAGCCAAAAGACAAGGTGTTGAAACCTACGAGGTCTTCTTGAGACTAAAAATCCATAAACCCTAAAAATGCTCGAAGGTGAGCAACCAATCTGCTCCATGTCGATGAGAAAATCAGGTACGTGGACAATTGTCATAACCTAGCAGATTGTGGGAAGAATTCTATGGTCGAACTGGTGAGGGTATGAGTGTAGGTATGGCAGCGAGAGTAGGCTCTAACCCTCAAAGGAAATGGAGGAATTGAAATGAAAGGGAAAATCGCCATTTTTAAGCCCACAATTGAACCTACCCAACCTTTGACGAGAGAACCACCAATGATAGCTACCAAAAAACAAATTTAACTTTCCAAATTGACACAAAAGGATGAAAAAACATACCTGGTAGTGAACATGCAGTCGGATATACTCAGTAAGGACGTGCCACATAAGATCCGTAGGTTAACTCCACCAATCGCGCATGCTCTAGGGTGGGGTAAAATCACAACAAGACTTCCAATCCTTCACCGAAAAAATGATGGTAAAAAACACCGTTCCCTGGGTATAAATAGACAACTGCCGGTAAACACCTTTAAACATGGTAGGTAAGCCATTGAATTCACACATGTGTGGCCAAACACCATTGGCACCCAACCTATCACATCGGACGATGAAGCCTAAGTCATCATGCAATGAGCCTCGACAATGATGGCTTGATACCTCCTAACACAGCTGCAACACAGGATTAAAACTAAAAAATGTGCCCAACTTATGTTGCGGCTTTGGTGGTCAAAAAGTATCAGGAAACAATCCAAGAAGGCTACCACCATAGTGCCTCAACAATAGAAATCCTTCCGCTGAAGCGGCTTGGTGAGGATCAGACAATCAATGAAACAACCACCGCCATTGCGTCAAAGTGACAAAAAATCATCTGGTAAAGCGGGCGTAAAAAATAGGAAGGAGCTCCGATCTTCAATATGATATCCCACCCACTGTTGCGGCTCAGAGGAAATAATTCACCTGCTGTTGTGGCCAGGCTCTCAACAAAATAAGTGGAAGGCAAATATAAAGGCTAGCTTCCATAGTAGTTCAGAAACTGACAACCATTTGCTGTTGTAGGATAAAAATATCGGAAGCCTTTCCGATATCAAACCAAAACCCATTTGCTGTAGCGGAAAAATAAATTGGAAGGACATCCAAAATAAAAATGCACCCGCTGTTATAGCTCAAATTCAATAATATTTTTGTCGTAGCGGCTCAAAATCCAAGATCCCTCCGCCATAGCAGGATAAACAAAATCAGAAGCCTTTTCGATATCAAATCAAAAGTCACTCACTGTTGCAGCTTGAAACAAAGAATCTGTCCACTGTAGCTGCTTAAAAATTGATAGACCATCCGCTATAGCGGGTCAAAAGGCCATTTCTTCCTTAGTAAAAAAAACAAAACTTGTGAAACTTTTCCATGATAGAAACAAACCATAAAAGCTGAATTTCAAACTCAAAGTGCTTGAGAAGCAAAAACTAAGATTTTTAAGGGGGTCCTAAAAAGTGTACAAATTTTTAGGGGATAGTTGCGGTAGCAAAAATTGGTGACTGGCTGGTGAACACAGATCTGTGGAAAAGCTACCTTTTAAAATCAAAAGCTTCTTCACTGTATTCTATTAAATCAACTCTACCCAAACTTCAATATTTCTTTAAGATGTTCATAATTTTTTAGAAATGCAAGATTTAGGACTTTAACATTGATTATGGTCCACTAGGGTAGGGTAACTAGGCTTTCAAAGTTCCGATAAATCTTATGAGGCCAAGATATGAGGTTCATTTACCCCTGCCTTTGGATTGCTTCTAACTATAACACCACAGGATCGTAGCAGAGTATGGATAGACATATTCATTTGTTCCTCATTCCCATGCCTTTTTGCATTCTTTTGATGCTTTTAGACGTTTTTCCTTTTGAGTCTTCTCTGATTGCTTCTCTCATTTGAACTTGGTTTAGGTTCTTCCATCCATAGTGTCCTTTTGTGTGAGAGATGGTTTGTTTTCAGCTCATGGACGGAGAAGAACCGTTGAGAAATCTTATCCAATACTGATTTTATTCAATATATATATATATATATATATATATATTATGGATGCTTTCTTTTTGGGAGATTTGACTCTTTAGCCTTTTGGATTTTATTTGTGGCATGGGATCATTTAAATACTATACATCTGTCCAATCTGGTTCCTCTTCGTGGGTCTTTTGCTGTTAGCTTTCTAGGACATATTTTAATGTGTAGTGAATGGAGGCCCAAAATAGTATTCTAGACTCCTCTAACCTTAGTTATTTGATAGGGATTAAAATAGGACTTCAATGTGTTCCTAACCTCCCTTCAGATAGTCTATCAAGTTAAATAATTTGAATGATGATATATGGATATTTAATAAGCAGCTCTTAAATCAAAATATTGCAGATTTCCCAAGATTCCAATGTTCCCCAAATGCCCTTATGTTGTGCTGGTTTATTTGAAAACTAAAAAAATAAAGAAAATAAGCAAACTGAAGTAAATCAAATTCTAATAAAACAAATGCAAATAAAAAAAACTAACTACAAAGTAAATAAGGAAAAATCAAAAGATTTATTTATGTACATAAAAGAAAATCAAGAGCACTAAGAAAAATAAGGTTTGAGAACCAAACCATTCACTGACAGATTCTCTTCCCATCCCTGCAAATCCTATAACTTATATGTTGAGGGACCTAACTTTTCTGTGATCTGGAAAGGTCCTGTTTGTGTCATAAATTGTTACTAAGGCTAGGGTAACAAGCCAACACAATCTCAAGAGAAAAACTCAATTCAAACTAGGGTTTAGGGTTTTGTTTAAGTGTTTTTGGTTGTAATCTTCAAGATCATGCAGGGAATACATTCAGAGTAAAAGCAACAACTAAATCATAGACATAAACTGATAAAGATGCCCAACATATCACAAAAATCCAACAAAGATACTATGCTGTGGTTCATACATTAAAAGATAAGCATTACCAGAAAAAGACATCAACTAGCAATGAAATTACCATTTAAGAAGCAAAACATGCTCAATAACAAATCCAACATAGACAAAATGTGGGGGAAAGAGTCATATATCACATTATTTCATCAGTAAATGCATATGAGAGTTACAGTACCAGTTCTCTGAACAAGTCTGATAGTACAAGCAGCTAACAGACCTCCTGATGCTCCCAAAATCCAGAACCTTAACAATGTCTTTCTCACCTCCCTAAATAGTTACAAAGAAGTATTTCCATCTCCCCTTCATTATGTCGAAATTGAAACTACCCAGCAGTTACATTAATTAACTAACTCAACTAATTTACTAAAAATAGCAAATCGGATTCCTGGCAAATGTGGCGAATTTCTGGAAAATAGGTGTCAAAGAAGCTTCCATATCTCTTAATTGGTGACACCTGTGTAACAAATGAGAGAGGTTTTTGTAAACGGGTCCGTGATGGACAAAAGCCTCTCTTTTTTTGTAAAAATTAATCTCCAATATATTAGAATATTCCCCGCAAAATGAACACTAAAACAGGAAAATATTGAATATTTAAACTCCCTGAAAAATAGGCTGCAAATATTTAATTGAATATTTCAAACCTTGACAGATGTTGCAAAACTGAGAGAGGTTTTTGTAGATGGCTATCTTAGGAACAAAAATGTCCTTTTGTTTTCACAAATTCCTCTCCATTAGCTCGTGGTAGGCATTTGACTTCAATCACTCAAAACAAGAAAAATAGAGCAGAATTCTGTTTCTCTTCTTTGTCTGAGTTAAATGGCTGGCCTCTGTTCCTGCAGCTTCTGTTCATGAAATCTCTGAGTTCCTACATTGCATAGTTCAACATTTAAAATTGTGGAACCCTGTAAGTTTGCAATCAACTGCTCTACCCAAGCTTTTATCTTTACAATGTATAACCTTCAAAAGCCAGAAAGCACAAATCTGAGCCAAAGATTGGACCTTTTTTGCTTTAGACCGAGAAGCAAACTTTTGAACTTTCTCCAAAAGACCCTGAAGAAGTGACAAATCCACTTCTGGACCTTTTGGATACTCTTTTTCCTTGCAAATTTTTCGCTGTATGAAGTAACAAAAGCTTGAAGCAAATATGAATACACAGTCAAAACAAGTGGTTTGCTTGAATTTCTTTGCAAAACGTACTCCAGAAGGGAGAGGACTCTTAGTTTAAAGTGCTTCAGTTGTGTTTGGGTAGTATCACTGCCACCTGCACTCTTTTTCTCCTTTAACATCTGCACCAAATGTGCATCCATTCTGAACATAGCATCATCATCAAAATTACTATCTGAATTTTCAGAGCCCCCAGAATCTCCAGGCTCCTTCCCAGTCTTCTTTTCAACATCTGGATTAGTCTTAACCTTGCTCTCCTGTTCTAGATTATCATCTGAATTTTCATCATTCTCAAATTCCTCTACTTCATCATCACTTTCAGACTCTTCAATGTCTATAGGGTCTTCCTCATCACTGTCCTCGACAACTGCAGATTTATGTCGAGGTGGTTTCAGATCCTTCTTTACAATTTGCAGCATATTCATTAGTCCTGACTCTGTTCTATAATTTTCATGCGTTGGTGATAGGAAACAGTTATTTGTAACTGGATTCAATGGCATCCAAACTGAAGATGGGTTTCTACAGTAGTCAAGTGTTGGCCTTCTGATGGTTGAACCAAATAGATAGGTCTCTCCAGGATGAAACTGTCCCAACCTCTGTGGCTCAGCATGAGCAAGGTACTGATGCATAGTCTGATTTCTAGAGGTCACCTCCACTTGTCCATTATGTAGATGATCACGAGAAAATCTTGGGGTAGCATAGTCATCCCTAGTATTACTAAATTGAGTCGAACTGACAGCGATAGATGGATGGGAAACTTCTATGTGCCCTTCGTTCCCTTCATGAACATAAGGAAGATGAGTAGTGTTTGGATATCTACTATTTTTCTATCTGTTGTTTTCTTCAAGTGGTGGTTGTATACTGCAGGTTTCTTTATTACTCAAACCATAGTTTTGTGGTGTCTTCTGGCTGTCCAAGTTCTTCAATGCTGCGAACTAACATTCTTGGTGATCCATGATCTGATGGAAGCTCATAATCAACCATTGGAACAATGGTGTCGTCCTGCCCAGTGTGGTAGATTGGAGTTGAAGCCCAAAATAAATGTGGGCTATTGAATACCACTGGCATGAGGTTTCCAAGCAATGGGCGATGTCAAACATGAACATTTTCCAAATCTCTCAACAGCATTACTTACATTTTGAAATTCATCCTGAAGCTGTCATCACTTTAACTCCAATGTATCAAGCGATTCATAGATCTTTACCTGGCCATCAGCATATACAGCCACCAATTTCAATACTGACACATAATACCATAAAAATATTCATCAATTCTAGAACGCCCTCAGCATATGGAATGAAAGCTAATTCTGCAGCGCCAGCAGCAGACCCAATTGCAAACATGCATGTCTCTTGTAATTCACGAAGATTGCTATGCAATCCTTCAAGCAACTTTCCCATGAGAGGATCGAGATAAGGAAGGATCTCTGCCCCCATATGCTCACAGAATGTTGCCAATGCATAGTATGTTTTTTTCCTGCACTTTGGTTGACACATCCCCAAGAGCATCCAGAATACAAGGAAGAACAATCTCATAATGTGCCGCAATTTCAGGCCATAAATGCTCTGCAAACTATCCCAATGTGAATGATGCTGCTCCACGTACGATCTATTCTGGATCCTTAGGGATTGCAAGACAATAGTTAAGATACTTTCCAACTTATTCTTCATTACCTCAAAGCAGCCCTCTGATATGACTCCTAAGGACATGACAGAAGCTTCACGGTATTTTGGATCTGCATTTTGAAAATTTGATGCAGAAAATTCAAGAACAGGTAGAAAGACATGCTTCCTTGGCAGGCTCATAGTCATTGTATTGAGACTTCAAACTGAATATCCATACCACCACCGTCGTCCTGAAAGAGTAAAGCATGTCTAAAATCCTTGCGCGTTAAAAATCTGGTCCATTTTGACATAAGCTGTGCCATTTAAATACCCATCATCAATAAAACCCCCAGAAGCTTCAATGCGTATTCTTTTCTTGGTACAACCAGGCCTGTGATCCCTTGACATTTCAATGGCCTTTCCACGCCTTGATAACACAGCTCGACAATCTCCTATTGGCTGCAACTCCTCCTCTGTTTTTTTATTTTGGAAATAACCGCAAGCTTTAAATTTTCCTTGGATATTTAGGATGTACACAAACGTGGTCCAATTCACCTGTTCACATGATGGAAACTGACATAACACATAATAAAATCCTAAAATCACATAACTAGTCATTCATCATTCCAGGACGTGCCAAAATTTTGCTTGAAAATCGGAAAATAAGAGGGCCGCGATATTGTTGTAGTGTGGCCTTTGTAAAATTTCAGCCCAGCGCTACAAGAATATTTCCAATGCTTATTTTTCGCCATTTTTCAGCTTTTTGCTAATTTGTCGGAGGTTTAAACAGCTGCTAAGGTGAAAATCAATCAAGCTCTTCTCCAAATGAACATTTATGAATCAAATATTTAATATAATGACCTTTTCTTTAACCCCTTTAACACACAAAGGACCAAAAATCAAAACAAACTTATAAAATGCAAGCTTAAAAAACTATCTAATCAACCAAAATATTCCTAGAGGAAAATAAAACTGAGACTTAAAACAAAACTTACTTCAAATAAAATGAAAAACAAACCAAAATTGGGGAAGTCAAACCAAAACTGAAGAGAAAATTTACTGACTTAACAGGTCCTATCCATAAATGTTGAAACTTAGTGTGCTTACCCTTTTCATCATGTGGGTGATCCCACTTTAGAACCAAATCACCTACTTCAAACTCTTTATTCTTGGACTTATGCCTGCCAAACCATCTTTTCACAATCTCTTGTTGATGCTTAAACCTTTCCTTGGACTTGGATCTAGACTCTTCTAATTTTAGCATAGTGTTGATTTGGGCTTGTAAAACTTCACTATTAGATCCTCTAGATGCTTGAGCTAGTTGAGAAGAAGGCAATAAAATATTAGGACGCATAATGGATTCCTTCCCATAGACTAAGGTGTAGGGTGACACCCCTAAGGAGTTCTTGAGTGTGACTTGATCAGCCCAAAGTGCATTTGGAAGAGCTATGTGTCATCTCCTTTGGTTTTCTATGATAGTATTTTTTAGGATTCTAATGAGATTCTTGTTAGTAGATTCAGCTAACCCATTACCCTGTGGATAATAGTTAGCAAAATAATGCAACTTAATTCCTTTCTAATTTGCAAATGCAGTAAGTCTAATAGACAAAAAATAAAATGCATTATTGAAAGCCAGGGACATTGGAACCCCAAAACCTGGTCATAATATGGTCTTCATTTAATTTTCGTAGCAGGATGGATTCCACCCATCTAGTGAACTAATATGGTGCTGTGAGAATATATTTGTGTTGTAATGAGGAATTTGGATTAATCTCTCCAATAATATAAAAATACCATTGCTCGAATGGTTCAGAAATAATAACTAGTTTTAATGTCCCGACTGCTTTTGCTTGTCTTCCACCACTCCTTTGGCAAGTATCACATTTTCTGACATAAGCATGAGCATCTTTAAACAAAGTCATCCAGTAGAATATAGCTCTTAGAATCTTATGGGATGTAGTATCTCCTGAGAAATGACCTCCAGTAGGGCCATCATGTAATTCTTTAACTACTTTGGCTACACCCTCACGTTCTAAACACCTGAGGAAAACTCCATAATATTTTTTTCTGAACAACACTCCATTGATTATTTGATAAGATGCAGAATTTAAGCGCAAGGCCCTTCTCTACTTGGATTTCCAGTGTTCGGGTAAATAACTCTGTTGGAGATAGTGACCCAAATATCGATACCAAGATTCTGGGGTTGTAAATATGGGACATACATAAACCATGTGCAGCTCCATCTCATTCTCCAATTTATTCGCTCCATTATCCCGGCTTTCAGCCTTTAATTTGTAAAACCCCTTCCCTTTAACAATAGTTGTTGGTTTAATCTCCAAGTCGTACTCTTGCAAGGCTGTAACCCAGTTCCCTATTCTTTCTCCTAACTCTTTTTGTACGAAAATATTTCGAATTGTCGGGTGAGGTACAATAACCTTGGTTCTATTCTTTAGTATATATGGCTCTAATTGATTTACCACCTTGAACACCACATATTCTTGTTTATCAACAGTAGGGTAATTCAACTCAGAACCTCGTAGTCTAGTGCTAATGAATGATATGGGGTTCTCGTCTCCCCCTTCTTCTTTCCGTGTAAGCATTGTTGCTAACAAGTTGTCTGAAGCAAAAGTGTATAATATGATTTATTTCTCAAAATTTGGACTTTTGAGAGAGGGCCCATGGGCTATTGCTGATTTAATCTTGTCGAATGCACCTTTCTCTAAGTCGGTCCATTTAAATTGAGCACTTTGCTTAACCATTTGCTGCAAAGGTTTGATTATCTCAGAAAAATCAGGCACAAACCTTCGCACAAAGTTTATAGTCCCCATAAAATATTTCATTACTTTCTTAGTGTGGGGAAAAGGGATATGTGCTATAGCTTTAATCCTTTTCGCGTTTATTGAGATCCCTTTCTTAGAAATTATATGACCCAAAAGCTTTATGTCCAAAACACAAACACACATTTCTTTGGATTTAGAGAAATACCGTATTTCTGACAGCATTCGAAAATTTGTTTTAAATGAAACATGTGTTATTCTCTTTTCTTGGAATAAACTGTAACATCATCCAAATATACTACCATGCTTCGGCCAATCAGCCCATAGAAACCTATATCCATGGCCCTATGGAACATTGCTACGACGTTGATAAGTTCAAAGGACATCCTCCTATATGCAAAAGTCCCCCACTTAGTTCTGAATGTAGTCTTTAACCTGTCTTCTTCTGCTACCAATACTTGGTTATAGCCTAAGAAACCATCTAGCAGAGAAAATAATTCTGATCCAGAGACCATCTACAAAATCTGTTCCATGAGCGGGACTGGGTAGTTATCTTTATCAGAGGCACAATTCAAGTTTCTAAAGTCCTCATAAAGTCTAATCTCACTAGAATTTTTTCTGTTAGATTTTTATCAATTAAGAAATATCATCTTAGGATCTTAACTGAGAGAATAACATGCACAACAATCAATCACAAGAGATAATAGACACAAAATATTTTCCTCAAGGAAACCATAAAGGAGAAAACCCCGCAACTTCCTCAGAGATAGAATGAGCACTAGTAGAAAAAGTAAAACCCTAAAAGAAAGATGATCTCCCACAACCGATCTCTCTCACTTGTGCCAATACTGTTAGTTTTTCAACATTTAAGCTAGCATTATGTTAGGATCTTTACTGAGAGAATAACAAGTACATCAATCAAACACAAGAGACAATGAACACAGTGTTTTTCATCGGGGAAACCATAAATGGAGAAAACCCCACAACTTCCTCAGAGATAGAATCAACACAAGATGTAAAACCCCAAAATAGTAAGATGCACTCCCAACAGCAGTGATCTTCTTCTTGTCTAGCCCCAGTGTCTTCTCCTTCCTCAACTATGCGCGACACTTGAGTGTGTGAGTGATGTGTGCTAAATAGAGACCCCGAATCTCTATTTATACTAATCCCAGCATGACTAAAACCCTACTAGGGCCGACCTCTACTAGGAGAGTCTAATAACCCTAGTGCCCCGAAACTACGGGGAATTTAACCCTTAGACAATCTGAGGGTTACCCACTATGACTTGACATGACTTGTTTACATTATTGATTCTCCCGATCGGAACATCGAGGCATGACAGCATGACTCAGTTACATAATAGATACATATCTAAATAAAAATCGGGTTACAATACATAAGATACATAGATGAATACATTCTGAAGTTACAAATACATCAACATTCCCTCTTAACTAGGAAGGTATTCTTTCGACACAATTTTCAACACTAGTCTTCTTCTCTGTATCACTAGATCATCTCGTCATCTGCATCTCGAGTATTCTGAGTCTTCAAGTCATCTTTATCCTTCAAATATGGATCATCTCTCGATCTGGATCATCATCACTGGATCTTGATCATCTCTCGATCTGGATCATCATGGGACATCGTCACTGGATCTGGATCATCTCTCAATCTGGATCAACATCACTGGATCTAGATCATTAGTGGATCTGGATCATCATCACTGGACTAGATCTGGATCATCACTTGATATGGATCATCATCACTGGATCTGGATCATCTCTCAATCTGGATCATCACTATTGGATCTGGATCATCACTTGATCTGGATCTCTCAGAGTCATCATAACTACATCTGGATCATAGGTCGATCTGGATCTCATTTAGTCATCATCATGTGTGCTATCTCATCATAGGAAGTTCTATAGATCCATCCTTCTTTCATGCTGGTTGTAGGCCTAGCCATCAGGTAGGTCTTCACCCAACACTTACATCTGACCTACTCGTCAGAAAGGCACACCCATCACTCACATCTGATCATGTAGAAACATACAATCACATCAGAAAGGCCCAACACTCACATTCACCAGCATGATAGGACATCACATCACTAAAATCTATGAAAAGGATTCAACACTTATATCTGACTTGGAAGGAAACAAGTCCTCCACCCTCACCAGAAAGGCTTGCACTCACATCTGACCTGGAAGGAACTGAATCCTCCACCCTCATTAGAAAGGTCCCCAGTCCCAGACTGAGCTACTTGGTAACGGACTAGGTTCCTCCATTCTCCTGGAGAATGGTAGTTTCCCTTATATCTGACCTGGTAGGAAACAAGTCCTACACCCTCACCAGAATGGCCTGCACTCACATCTGACCTGGAAGGAACTAAATCCTCCACCCTTGTCAGAAAGGCCCCCAGTCCTAGACTGAGCTACTTGGTAATGGACTAGGTGCCTCCACTCTCTTGGAGAGTGGCAGTTGCCCTTACATCTATCCTACTCGATAGAATGGCCAGCACTCATATCTGACATGGAAAGAACTGAATCCTCTCACCATGACAGAATGGATCAGCCCTTACATCTGACCTAATCGTCATAATGGCTATGAATCTCAGCACTCATATTTGACATGGAAGGAACCAAATCCTCTCACCATGACAGAATGGCTTAGCCCTTACATCTGACCTGCTCATCATAATGGCTTTGGATCTTAGCACTCATATCTGCCATGGAAGGAAAAGAATCCTCTCACCATGATAAAATGGCTCAGCCCTTACATATGACCTGCTCGTCAGAATGGATTTGGGACTCATCACTTTCCCTTGGAGGAAACCTTGATTTGGAGAACACCAAGCTTCTCCCTAAAGTACTTGAACTACACTCTAGCCAATGGCTTCATTTAAACATCAGCTATTTGTTCCTCCGTCACAACATACTAGAGCTTCACTCCTCCTCTCTACACCATATCCCTCATATAGTGATACTTGATCTCGATGTGCTTCGACTTGTCATGGAACACTTGATTCTTTGACAACTTCACGCAAATCTGGTTGTCACAATGTATACAAGTAGCATCCATCTGGAGATCAAATAAATCAGATAGTAGCTTCCTCAGCCATAATGCCTCACAACTAGCTGAACAGGCTGTGACATACTCTGCTTTAGCTGTACTCAGTGCCACACAGGATTGCTTCCTGCTAAACCAAGAGATCACACTTGATCCCATACTAAAGCAATGCCCTGAAGTGCTCTTCCTATCGATGGCACTGCGTGCCCAATCTGAATCAACATAAACCTCTAGGTTAATCTTCTGATTTGCATCGTACTTGAGCCCATAATCAACTATACCCCTCAGGTACCTCATAATATGCTTTGCATAAATGAAGTGAACATTTCTCGGATCTGTCAAGAACTAGCTCAAGGTGTTCACAGCAAAGCAAATGTCTGGTCTCATGTTCGTCAGGTACATCAATGATCCAATCATCTAATGATACATCATAGCATCAACCAAATCTGATGAAGCATCACTCAATAGCTTCAGGTTCGATGCCATAGGTGTGGCCATAGTCTTGCAGTCCACCATCCCAAACCTCTTCAGGATCTCTACTACATACTTCCCTTGTCCAAGGAAGATTCCATCCGCACTCTGCCACACTTCCATACCTAGAAAATAATGCATCATACCCAAGTCCTTCATCTCGAAATCAGCAGCAAGCTTTCCTTTCGTATCAGTAATCAACCCATCCATACCTATCACAAATAGATCATCTACATATAGTAGAAGCATCACTGGGTTTCCATCTTCAACCTTGTAGTAAAGGTTGGAATTTGTTTTACTCTTGGTAAATCCCAAACTGGATAGAAAGCTATCAATTCTGCCATACCATGTCATGGGTGCTTGTTTCAAACCGTATAGGGCTTTCTTCAATCTGCACACATGAGACTCCCTGTCATGTGTCTAAAAACCGAGTGACTATTCTACATACGCTTCCTCTTCTACTACACCATTCAAGAAAGCAGTCTTGACATCCATCTGGTGTATCTTCCATTTCATCACTGCAGCCAGAGAAAGTACTGATCTGATGGAAGTGTATCTGGCTACAGGTGTAAAGGTTTCTTTAGAGTCTATTCCCTCTTTTTGAGAAAAACCCCAACCTACAAATCTTGCCTTATATTTTTCAACGCTACCATCTGCAGCATGTTTGATCTTGTAGATCCATTTGGAAGTTACAACTAGCTTCCTGTTTGGTCTTGGGACAACATCCCAAACATCATTCTTCATGATTGATTGGTACTCTTTGATCATAGCATCATTCCATTCTTTCCGTTTTGTCACTTCTTCATAAATGGAAGGTTCTTTATCAATGAAATCACATAGTAAAGATACATACGCGGAATAGGATCTGGTCCTCTTTATTTCTCTATGATTCTCTTCTGGAGCCCCATATCTTTCCACACCTTGGATAAGTTCTCATACCCAAGTAGGTTTCCTCTTATGAGTATTCTTCTCTAGAGGTGGATCTATAGGTATTTTTGGTTCTTCAAATTCTCTATCTTCTTCTTGAGTTTCTTCATTCATGGTTGTATCATGAATTCTGGGTGCTTCTGCTTCTTCAGGTTCTTCAAGATGTCTCTTTCTGGATTTGTTGTAAGCTGTCTCTTCATCAAATGTCACATCCCTACTGATGTCAATCTTCTTGTATCCTAGGAAATATATTCTGTAAGCCTTCGAGCTTTCAGAGTATCCCACAAATATACCCTTCTTTCCTGGAGGATCTTATTTAGTCCTCTTCTCTTTCGGAATGTGGATGTACACAGGACAGCAGAATATTTTGAGATGGCTGACTTTTGGTTTCTTGCTGGAGAATACTTCTTCAGGAGTCTTGTTCTCAAGTACTCTATGTGGAGTACGGTTCTGTACATACACCGCTTTTCTGGCAGCTTCTGCCGAAAGATGCATACGAAGGTCTTAATCATGAAGCATTGATTTTGCATCTTGCATGATATTTCTGTTCTTCCATTCCACAATCCCATTCTGTTGTGGATTATAAGGAGTGGACAACTCCCTCTTAATCCCTGATTCTTTGCATAGCACTTTGAATTCATTTGAAGTGAATTCTCCGCCATTATCTGATCGAATGGTCTTGATATTCTTTTCAGTATGGTTCTCACTCAAGGCTTTGAATTCCTTAAACTCACTGAATACTTCGTCTTTGTTCTTCATGAAGTAAACCCATGTCTTTCAAGAAAATTCATCAATAAAAGAAACATAATATGCATACCCACTTAGAGAGTTTGATGACATAGGACCGCATACATCAGAGTGGATGATTTCCAAGATCCCTTTTGCTTTGCTTTCGCTGCTTGGAAATGTCTTCCTTGTATTATTTCCTTTCGCACATCCTTTGCAGACCCCATCATGTTTTGCTTGGATTTCTGGAAGACCTTCGACAGCTTTGCTTGCAATAGGTAGTGCTCTATAATGCACATGTGCAAGCCTTCTATGCCAAAGTTCACTTGGCTCTACTGTGTCATGGACCAAGGCTTGTTCTAGATGGCCCTTCAATTTGTACAATCCTCCTTCTTATTCTCCAATCACTACCTCATCATCGATAGTCTTTCCTTTTGGACACATGATGACTTGACCATCTATGAATGCAACCCGCATTCCTTTTGCATCTAATGCTGATATGGAGAGAAGGTTCTTCTTGAGTCCTAGCACAAACAATACTTATTTCATTGTTAGAGATTTTCCAGAGTCTAATTTATAGGAAGATATTGGTAGTCATCTCCTAGCTTTACCTTGTGAAGTGATTCATGTTCTGATAGTCTCACAAAATATTCCTTGATTCCAGTCATATGTTTGGAAGCCCCACTGTCTATAAGTCAATCATCAATTCCATGAGTAATGTTACCTGTGAGAGCGTATATCAGAGCATATTCATCCTCGCTTGAATAATATTCACTTTCATATCTGGATCTCTTCTTGGATGGTTCATCATCCTCTACAGCATGAGCATAATGTCTTCTTTTGTTGCTCCTCTTCATTATCTTTTGTTTCTTATGACAATTACTTGCATAGTGTCCTGCTTCATCACATGTATAGCATATGATCCTAGATAAATCTTTTCTAGTGTTATCTTTGTGAGAGTGCTTACCTCTGGAGCTATGAGGTCTTCTTTTGTTTGACTTGGAGTGTACCATGAGAGCTTGGTCTTCACTTCCCATATTTTCTTCTTGAGATGTTATATGAGCTTCTTCTTGAGAGAAGTCTTCACATCGTCTACTGAACTTGACTAACTTCTTTCTAGCACAAATTCCTTGGATGAAAGAATCCCATGACCTAGAAGGCCATTCAAGGTAGTCATTACAATCTCTGCATTTTCCACTTCTTCATCAACTGCTTCTAGTTTCTCTTTGATATGAGAAACTCTTGTGAAGTAACACTGGATTGATTCTGCATTCTGAATCTTCACAGTTGGTTTCCTAGGGTCATCTTCCGGTTTATGTTCTTCCCTTCAAACAATTTGGTTAGGGCATCAAACATAGCTTTAGGTGTCTTGAGAGAGGACACTTGTGGGATAAGGTGATCCTTGATAGATTCAGCAATGATCCTCTTTTCCATAACCATCTTCTTCTTATGTAAGGTCTTTGCCTCATCTCCCTCTAGAACTGGAACCTCCTCATGGATGTAGGATTCTAACTCAATTTTCTTCCAGGACTAGGGAGATCCTATACTTCCAGGATAAGAAGTTATCAGCTCCCTCAAGATTTTCATCAAGCTTTGTATGATGAGACATCTTAACTAAGAACCTCAAATGGAAATACAAAAGGTTTTAGATCTTACCAGGTTCAAGATGTCGGATCTAAAACTTGAGCTGAAATCCTGTAGAGCTGGTTCAGGAGAAAATTAGGGTTTTTCTTTTCTGGAGTTTTGTCCACCCAAATGCCTTGAAATTTGTCCCTAACTTCGATTTTGGGGATGAGATTAATCCAGGCCTGGGCTCACTAAAAAATTCCCCTTCTATGAAAATCCCTAATTTCTGACAGTAGTGACAGGTCCAAAACTGAAAAACCTCATAATTGGATTCTGCTTCGACAGAAAGATGCACCCTAAGGAGGAGAGGTATTCCACCTTACATTTTCTGAAAATCTGTGGAGGAATATCCACAAAATAGGAATCCCTAGTTCCTGCAGCTGCACAGTGTCTTCTTCTCAGGTTAGCTCTCATACCATGTTAGTTTTTCAACATTTAAGCTAGCATGATGTTAGGATCTTTACTGAGAGAATAACAAGTACATCAATCAAATACAAGAGACAATGAACACAGTGTTTTTCATCTGGGAAACCATAAATGGAGAAAACCCTGCAACTTCCTCAGAGATAGAATCAACACAAGATGTAAAACCCCAAAATAGTAAGATGCACTCCCGACAACAGTAATCTTCTTCTTGTCTAGCCCCAGTGTCTTCTCCTTCCTCAACTATGCACTACACTTGAGTGTGTGAGTGATGTGTGCTAAATATAGACCCCAACTCTCTATCTATACCCATATTGACATGACTAAAACCCTACTAGGGCCGACCTCTACTAGGAGAGTCTAATAACCCTAGTGCCCTGAAACTGTGGGGACTTTAACCCTTAGACAATCAGAGGGTTACCCACTATGACTTGACATGACTTGAATACATTGTTGATTCTCCCGATCGAAACATCGGGGCATGACAACATGACTCAATTACATAATAGATACATCCCAGAATAAACATCGGGTTACAATACATAAGATACATAGATGAATACATTCCGAAGTTACAAATACATCAACAAACACTTCCTCTCTCACTCATGCACCCCACTTGAGTGAGTGTGTGTATGATAAATAGAGAGGCTCGCTCTCTATTTATACTCTTTCGTTCACTTAATATTTGACTTAGTTATGTAGGCTCGAGTAATCCTAACTCAATTATGTAGGCTCGAGTAACCACAACTAGGGTACTAATGACTTGACTTGACATTAAATCACCGCGGCCAACTTCTCTAGGAGAGTCTAATAATAATAGTGCCCCACAAGTACAAGGAATTTAACCCTTGATCAATAAGGAGGGTTACCCTCTATGAATTTGCATGACTTGTTTACATTAATGATTCTCCTGATAGGAACATTGGGGTATGACATGACTCAATTACATTACTTATACTTTTCGATAGGAACATCAAGGTACAATACATAAGGTATACAAGTGAATACATTCTGAAGTTACAAATAAATCAACATTCCCTCATACTTAAGGAATGATGGGCATACAAGTGTGATATGCTCTTTGTGTAAAGATACCATAGTTGATATTTGCATCTATTCCAATGTGTAAGGTTGAAATACATGGTCTAAAACCATATTATTTCCTATGGGATCATGGTCCATGTGTTGTACCCAAAATAACCACATAGTCTCTATATAGGGATCTTTAGTGTATGAGTGAGATATGCTTTCCATTTTGACCTATATCAAACCAAATATTCTTATCAATTTCCATGACATGATCCATGGACAAAATATAAGGTCTTATGCAGTGAGATTCACGTTTTGTGATCATGGGCCAGGTGTAGTCTCTTAAGAAACCACACATGGCCTAATAGAGAATACATGTCCTACAAGTTTGATATGGTAGCCACTTAAAGGTTTGGTATTCTAAGGATGGTTCTTATCGATGAGGGAAAATTGAGGTCATAATCCATGGCAACCACACATGCCTTAAAGAAAGAACCTTCGATTTACAAGTTTAATATGGAGGTGATTCCAAGTTTTGGTGCAAAAGGGATAATTTTAGTGGTAGAGTCCATGGAAAAGGCTCAAAATCAAGGGTACTAGACCCCATGTAGTTTATCCTTGGGGGCGACATGCAATGCATGTGTCCAAAGCCACCATTTAAGCTCTACAAAGGGAATATTTGTCTTGTGAGCAAGATATAGTGGGAATTTGGGGGTTTGGAACACCAAGGTAGTTATAATTTAAGGTACATTCTACTATTTAAAGTATTTTAATGATGTTCACATTTCTCAAACCAATTCTTACAAATTATCAATTTTTAAATTACTAGTTTTTAAATTTATAAAATGTATTATTTATCATGGATGATGATCCAATTATAGTGACCGTCATCTTTAAACCATAGTAGTTATCATTGGCATACAAAGACAGAATAAAATGAACCTAATTTGTTCAAGTGGAAATAATTACAAATTCTTTGAAGAATAAAAAATAGGATAAAGATTTCATAAATTAGTTGGAGAATTGGTAAATTGGTTGGAGAATTACCTCTTGGATTTGAAGTTGGTGGTTGAATATTCTCTAGGAGTTTGATCACGATTGCATTATTCATTTATTAATCATCATTTCTATCTAAATCATGTTGTGGGAGAAATGGAGACTCATAGGATGATTTTGGGAATCTATACCATGTCTTATAAAGTTCACACATTTTTTTGGCCCACATAAAGTGCACATGTTTTTGTTTACAAATTGTATACATGTTTCCTTTGTTCAACCTATGTGTCAATTGACTTTCCAGGATCATGATCCTTCATTTCTAGTGCCAAGGAACATGTGCATGTTGTATTTTTGCAAAGTGGAAGATTGTTTTGCAAAAAATCAATTGCACCAAAAGGGTCACTCAACTGCGTGCGGGTGCCCTTATCTCTTGATCCTATATGACTATGAAAATCGAGCATGGTTGAACCAAACAACGAAAACCTCCATTCTCCATGGTGTCTTCTCCCATAAAATTTTTTAGGTAGTATCTTTAACAGATACGGTGCAGTTTTTGACAGGAAAGATATCAGTGATGAGCTCCGAAGAACACCAGGTTGTACAAAGAACCTACACAAACCTTAAACATGATATGGAATGAAGGGATAGGGCACAACAGTCCTGAAAAATGGATCATATTTGAGGATGTTCTAAGACACCATAGGTCACTCACACAACTTGCATTTGAATGGGATACCGCGGGGTGAAATACATCCCAAATTATGTGTGCCCAATATGAGATACTGGATGATCCAGGATTAAACCACTGGGGACAAATCTCTCATGAATCCCATGAATGCACATAAAAACATCAATAAAGGAAATTTAGGTCCAAGTTGACAATCAAGCAAACAAAAATTAATACATCTACTTTAAAAACAAGCAGGTCATGCATACATCTGCTCAGAAACCAAGCGGGGTAGGAAGCACCTTCTCAAATACCATTTAGATATCTAAACAACAAGTTTCAAAAGTCTTAAGAAAATAAAATTGTTGACATCCTGATTTTCAACAAATGATGAGATGAGAATTTGTTGTATCTTCAACAAGTGCTTAACACTCTCAAACAACACAAAGTATGTTTGAACTTGGAGAAGTGCTCTTCTGTAATGAAGAGTATTAAATACTTGGGTTATGTTATCATCTCAAAAGGCATTCGATTTGACACATAAATATACAATTCATTAAGGAATGGCCCACTCCAAGAAACATTCATGAACTAAGGAGTTTCCTTGGTTTAGCAAATTTCTATTGTATATTTGTGTTGGGATTCAACCACATAGCTTGGCCAGTGAACCAATTGACTAAGGGAGGTGGAGATATAGTTTTGAAATGGACCACAACACAAGAACATGATTTTGAAAAACTTAAGAACCATCTTTGCACAACTCCAGTGCTCATGCTACCTAATTTGCATTATCCATTTGAAATTGAGACCAATGCATCAGACTATTCCACGGGTGCTATGATCACTCAAGTAGGTTATCAAATGGAATTCCATTTGAAAAATTTCAATGCTATTGTTCGCAAGTATTCGACTTATGAAAGGGAACTATATGCCATTGTATAACACTTAAGCAATGGAGACACTACATTCTAGGAAAATAAACAGTCATTTATATAGACCATAAGCATATATAGTTCATTCTTTCATAGTCTAAGTTTAATATGACAAGACAACTCAAGTGGATTAGTTACCTGCAACAATTTCGGTTGGTAATTAAGCATCGGAAAGGTAAATCCAATGCAACAATTGATTGCATTATTCGACCAATAATAACTTCACTTATTATAGGGTTAAGTATGCATGTTGATGACACCATTACTTGGACTCAACTATATGAACACATTGTCTTCTCCTTAGTGTATTGACAACTCTAGACATGTTAGTTGATTTCTCTTGAATACCATGTGAAGGACAATTTTCTTTTAAAGTTGTGATATATTTTTGTACCTCTAAGTGGGCATAGATAGAATCTCATTTGTGATGCACACTACATCAAAACAATATTTCATTTTGGAGTGGAAAAGAGTCTCACAAAACTCCAGAAGTATTTCTATTGGCCTTCACTCAAGACAAATGTCGAAAAGTATATCAAGTGCATGGTTTGTGTCATCCCCAAGACACCAAACCAATGATATGGTTTGTATAAACCCTTTCTCATTTTAGTTTGAACATGGGAATCCATTTCCTTAGACTACTTAATTGGATATCCTATCACCAAACACCAACCTGATGCAATCCTAGTAGTGGTTGACGAATTCTCTAAAATGGCCATCCTCATTCCTTACAAGAAGTATGAAAGCACACCAATATGCTAAACTCTTCTTCGTGCATGTTTGGAAACAATATATCTTACCAACTACAATAATATCCAATAGAGATTCCATATTTATCAACACTTTTTGGAAAACACTCTGGAAGCAACTCGACACATGAGTATCTATGTTGTTCGCATTCCATTCTCAGATCGATGGGCATATGTAAGTTGTGGATCGCATGATTGTATAGTTTCTCCACATGTACAATGACAAGTATCACAAAACATGGGATGAAAGTCTCCCATACATCCAACATAGCTATAATCGAGCACACCAATTCAACCTAAAGAGTATGTTTGAAGTTTGTTATGTAAGCTTAAGCCCTTAGTGCCTATTGACTTAGTTAGTCGACCGAGTATTATAATAAACACATACCATGAACAACTAGAAGTAAACAACACACTCAAGTTCAAGGATAGGGTTTGTGACATTTAGAAAGAAACATACGAGATGTTGCAACTAGATAGTGAGAAATCCAAGGCTCGACATGATAAGCATATTGTTCCTGATTCATTCGAAATTGGGGATCATGTTTGGTTTCATCTCAAGAAATAAATATTCAGTGGCCTGCACAGGAAATGAAATCCTTTACAATATGCTCTTTACACTATTCTTGAGATAATTTGGGAAAACACTTTTAATCTTAGCATTTTACCATACCTCGGTTTGCATCTTGTATTCAATGTGGACTTGCCTTGACATTATTTTCCACCACTATTGGAACATACCAAATTAGAACTAATATATCTAGAATATATCCATCTAGATGTTCAATAACCCCTTTCCTTCAACACCATTATTGGATGGTAGGAATGCGACACAAGGACGCAAAAAATTCCATTGTTTTAAGTTTCAAAATCATGTCAACTCACAGCTCAATGAAAGTGGTATCCTCTCACCGAATTGGTGCACAATTTTCCTCATCTGCATAGGTAAGAAATGGGGACCATTTCCTCTTAAGATAGAAGTTCTGATCCATTCCATGATTCGATTGGCACCCTAGACTAGTGCCTAGTCTCAGTCAACTCCTTGGTAATTGGATCTCAATTGCATCGACTTAGTTAACCCTACAAGATCAATCGATACATTAAATAAGTCAAACCACATAATATTCTACAAGATTCATTCCTCATACATGCCCTGTGACATTTGATGAATCCAACACATTATGATGACATTCTGAATAGTTAGGAGGCATCGAGAAGACACCATCAATGTGGCAACCATGTCTCTTCATCTTCATCTAGTTGATATATGTGAAGGAAATTTTTGGTCTCCTTAATCAAATTATAATTGCTTCTTTGTAATTGAAATGTGACGGGTAGGAACCCAAGTGTCCCTCATATTTGTATATATGCATCTAAGCTCAAATGTGAAGGATTGATTGGTTCCACACTGGTTCCTCATGGTTCCTATTAGGATTTTCGATGAGCATACATATAATTACTTGCAAGAGAAATAAAATAGAACAAGCAACCATTAAAGCTAGACACACAATGTTTACATGGAAAACCCAAAACCAGAAAAAATGACCATAATAGATTTATTATCTCCTTTGACCTAAACTAGCCAAACTAGGTGAAGTGAGCTAGCCATCACGCACCTCCATGCCACTTTACAATGAAGTCTCCTCAAGCCTTATAAAGGCTTATTTACATTCAATACCTTGGTCCAATACAATGGGATACAATAAACCATGTGCCCAAACCCATGTGTTGTACCTAAACCACCTTTGACTCATTCCCAAGTTAAGGTTAACCCTAATAATCCTCCCTTTAATATTGACTTGGCCGAGATATCACATACACCCCTTATCACCTAGGTTTATCTCTCAACTTAACTGGTAAGTTACTGGGGGTATGCATGCCTCACCAAGTATTACAATCATATTCCCATTTACATGCAAACTACACCATTTTTTTTTCATGTGTCTTCAAGGTGACTACACCATCACCATCTATTTCTCCATCATCTTTCTTTTCCATGCTCGCTTTCTTGCTAATTTTCTGTCATGCTCCTTTTGTATTTGCATCCAACCTTATCATTGACATCTATATAAAGAAGAATCCATCTACCAGATTACATGGTTCCTCCACTACTGTAAATGTCTATTCTATAGGAATTATCTTCACATACCAGGTTCATCAATATTGGTCCCAAAATTGAGATTAAACCATCTCACATTCCTCCCGCAATTGAATACTCAACCTCACTGATCCACATCAAGTTAGGATACAAGTACACCTGCCACCCTTGTACCTACCCAATGGTTCATTCCACACTTGATGCAACATCCCTTCTCTGTGCCTAAGAGAGATACCTTGTGCTTCTAGTAGTCGAGGAAATCACATTCTAACTAGGAACAAAAAAACTACTAGGGTCTCGGGTACCACCTATCATGCACCCCGCAATTTATTAATTAAAAATCATGTATGAAAAAAGTATGGCCTCAAGGATATCCAACTACATGATCTTACTTAGTAGGATTTTTGACAAGCATACATATAATTACTTGCGAGAGAAATAAAATAGAACAAGCAACCATTAAATATAAACACACAATGTTTACCTGGAAAACCCAAAACTGGGAAAAACACCATAATAGATCTATTATCTCCCTTTACCTAAATTGGTCAAACATGGCCAAGTGAGCTATCCATCACTCACCTCCATGCCACTTTACAATGGAGCCTCCTCAAGCCTTATAAAGGATTCTTTACATGCAAAACCTTGGCTCAATACCATGGGCTATAAGAAACTATGTTCCCAAACCCATGTGCTAGAACTAAACCACCTTTGACTCATTCCCCATAAGGTTAACCCTAATAGTTCCTTCATTTGACCTCCATTCATGCAAATGAGTCTTTTGATTGGTTTTTTCTATTGCTTTCAATCATTTCTATTTGGTAATTATCTACATTGTTTTCCTTATTCATTCTAAGTATTGTTCACTTCTGCCATAACATAGCTTGACTCATTCAGTCAACTCTATTGTCCTCCCATCAACTCTTTAGGAGACATGGAACATGAATGATATTGCATTGTATTTATATTTGCAAAAAGGTCCATTCAACACTTACAAAGATATCAAGAAAAATAATGCAATAAATTCTGCATGTTTGTTTATACATTGATTTCCTTATTCATTCTAAGTATTGTTCACTTCTGCAATAACATAGCTTGACTCATTCAGTCAACTCTATTGTCCTCCCATCGACTCTTTAGGATTGACATGGAACATGAATAATATTGTATTGTATTTATATTTGCAAAAAGGTCCATTCAACACTTACAAAGATATCAAGAAAAATAATGCAATAATTTCTGCATATTTGTTTATACAAGGACATGTGAATGATCACTTACTTCCTAGTGCTCTTATTCATAAACATAAACATTCCTTTAATGTAGAATTATACTCATAGATACACCCTTAAAATTGAATATTTTCTCATATCGATAGTTCCCACCATTTCTTGTTATCTATTTTATTTAAGAATCTCATTTTAAAATTTATATATTGTTATCAATTATGTCTAGAAATCAGTCTTAGTACCTATATATATGCCAAAGGCATTTAATCTATGAGATCAACTTGCTTGACATTGTTGATGAATCCTCGTCACTTTAGCTAATGAATAAACACCACATGTATTTTTAGCTGATGCCAACTATAAGTATTTTCTTCTCTGTCCTACTCCATTGACAGTTCATGTTGTACGCCCTGGCGTGTTTGTGAAGTTTCTACCCCTCATTTTTAGTTTTAAATTGAAATTGTGTGTTTTAAATTTTTATATGTATTCTAGACCTTCTAAGGATACGAATTGAAAAGATATGAAAATTTTGAAACGAAATTAGAGTTTGGTCTTGGCATTCAATTCTACAATTAATCTAATGCGTTTTCTAAGTGCATCCAGTAACCCATAGAAATTGCCTCGTTGATCTCCAGAATAGGAATGTGGCCAACACCAAGACTGAACTACATGACGCGATGGGGAAGCCAAAATCACCAATGAAGCCAATAAGAAGAATGCTACATGACGGGGACGGGGACGGGCAAGCCGAAATCACCAATGAAGCCAATAACAATGCAGATATCTTTATAATTAATTCTCCATTTCAATACTTGTTTGATAGTTTGAAATCCCTGCCCTACTTTGAGCTAGAGGGACCCACATGTCCATGTCTTTACTAATGGCTTTTGAGACTGCCATCCAAACATGAGTAAGCTTCAAAAGCAATTGAACTAGTGGCATTTTTGTTGTGCTCTTAATATGCAAACAATATCATATTTCAACTACTTCTTTTGTAGTGTACACATAAGGCATACAATATATAGTGAGTTTGTGTAGCACAATTCTCCTCTATATTGTTATCAATATTTGCTTGGCTGTAATGTGCATCATATTTTGTATTAAAAGTGACAGAAATTTATTCGTCACACTAACTTTTTGTTCTGATTGCTTTACTTTGGAATACAATATTTATTTAATTGATGTTTCTGGTTAAAAAAAAACAAAAAATATGAATTATGGAACTTCTATTTTTATATTAATTAAATATTTTAATGATCTTTTATTTAAAACAATATTTTCTATGTTTATTTACTTTAAAAAAAATAAATTATGTCATATTTTTTATATTAATTTTTATAAAAAAAATGTAATTAAAACATTATTATTAGTAAAAATGGAAGGAAAAATAAGTTTTTGAGAATATTAATAAAACATTGAATAAAGATATATAAACCTTTATAACTAT
>LPNX010440234.1:128598-200715 GCA_001517045.1 Pseudotsuga menziesii
ATTAAATAAATACATATACATGGTTTCTAACATTCTTTAAGTTATATATATATATATTTCAAGAAAATTTGAATTGTGGGGGGAAACTATGTCATATGTCATATGTAGATAGACACACTTTAACATTATAAGATCTACCCATGAAGCACATATATATTTTTGTAGGTTACACAACTCCTTACATTAAGGAGAAAAATAATTTGAAATGATTTCTTTAGTGTTTTTATGTTTTAAAAAAATTTCCTTCACTTGAGATTTAATTGTTTATTTTGTATTTTCCATGATGCTTTAACAAATGAAAAATGAAGATTTTGATGATGAAAAGGAAGCTCTTCATAATATCTACTTAACTATTATATTTTTCACTTCATCGATTTCTTTTTTACCCTTTTTAAACTTTTATTTTCATAATCAACTACGATGGTTATAATCCTTTATTATTTTAATCATTATGATTTTCTATTGATCACAGAAGACATGGATCCTAAAACCCAAGTGGATGCCTTTGTGTTTTCATGTTGCTTTCTCACATTGTTAGAACCAAGACATTTTGTCATTTATTGTTCACATTGTTGCTTTCATATATTTGGACTTTCAACTTTTTATTGATAATTTTGACCTTTGGGACTTCATATCATTGTAAAAGATTATTGTCTCTTCGATAATCAATTTCTTATTTATCCATATTTCATATTACTCAGCCTCATCTTTTTGCCATATGTGATTCTCTTTGTCTCACCACAAATGTTTCTAACTTGAAATTGATTTCTACATAACTTTTTCCAACCAGATTTTTTTTATCAAGATAGTATTAACACATTCAATAATTCCGACCATCTCTTCCAAGTATATTCATTGATTTTCACACACTTTCTAGATGACATTATATCTCTAACAATCACTTTCACTCTTCACTGCTCAATACGACAAAGGCCTATCCATTACCTATTGATAATGCTCTCCCATTGATTCACAAATGGTTTTCATGCTCTCCCTGTTTACTGCAAAAAAAATCATGACTTCCTACAAATCTATAATACCACTTCCTTTCATTCACAAAGGTGACTTAATTTCCTTGTCCTATCGTCTAATACTTAGGGTTAAACAACATTTTGAATATGTGACAAATTCATGCAAGCTTGTATGTCTTAAAATTGGGAGTTGTTTATATGCTTTCTATATTTGTTTGACTTGACATGAAGGTGCAATCAAAGAAGATACCAAGCCATACATTTACATACTTTCATTTTGACACTTTCTCTTTCACTTCAAGTGTAAGTCTCAATTTCATTTGAATCATCTACTTCTAACTTTTCTTTCCCTTACTTTACCTTTTTGTATTTTCCTTAGATGGTTTTAAGTGTTAATAGAAACACACACATATATATGACATTTTATCATATATTTGTTTCCAAAATATTAATTGTAAAGTATTAGGTAAAATGGAAATTTTTTTAGTTTAATTTTCAACATTTCCATATTACAATAGTGTAAAACAATAATATTATTAAAAAAATAAAAAAATATAAATTTAATTTCTATATTCTAAATTTAGTATGACAAATAACGTTACAATAATCCTCAATTTTAAATTTATCCAAAAGCAAAAAAGGATTAAAAGAAAATTTCAAGAAGAAAACAAAATTAAACAAGTGCTGCAGGGAAGCTTATACCTGCCAAAGTAAATAGGTTGAATTGTATGTATTGATAGTCTAAATAAGATTTACTTAAATTGTATGTATTGATAAGTATACATAAGAATTCTTATATTCATGCCATAAGTGGAGTTGGGTCAACCTAAGGAAGTGAGAAGGAAAACTCGCGGAGCTCTGGTTAGGGTTAGGGTTTGAGTGAACTTGCTTGCGGAAGGGACACTATTCCCCTGGTCTTGGGAATGTAAGGGATTTTGTCATGGAATGAATTGTAATTGTTGCCATCGTTGTAAGCTCTAGCACTACTCCCCTGGTCTTGAGACTGTCAGGGATTTTGGCTGGGACTGATCGGGAAATGTTGCTGTCATTGTAAGATCTAGCATAGTCTCGCCTTTTGGTCCTGCCATCATAGACAAGTCTGGTATCTTCACTGTCACGCTGTCTGCTGGTGGGGATTCTCTTACCTTTGGTGTTTCTCCCTGGATTCTGTGTTTTTTCATCTACCAGGGGCTACGACACCTTTACTGGGTCTCACACAGAAGGTGCTTTGCATGGACTTGTCGAGTCTTTCGGTGGGGATTTCTGCACTGCTACCGGTGTATATTCTCTTACCTCTAGTGGTTTTGGCTGATTTCTATGGTTTTCTGTCTACTGGTGGCTTTCGACACACTTTATGCTATGTATCACGTAGAAAATGCTTTGCATTGACTTGTCGGGTCTTTCGGTGGGTCGTTGATGGTATGTACCTGGTTGTTGAAGACCCATGACTGTCGGACCCTAGCAAGAGGACCGCTGCCCTGCTCTCGCTCACTGGTCAACTCCAGCCTACTCCTTGTTGGATACATGATTACTCAGGTACACTTCTTTTCATTGCTCTGATTCTACATTATTTTTGGTTATGGGTTTGGTCCTTGCCCCCTTATTTTTAATTTGTCTCTTCGGGGTTATTACGTCGATGGAGTTCCCCCTCTAGTTGAGCGCTAGTACCAACCATCTTTAAAAAAGTGGTAATTAGGGAGGGGGGGGTATTTTTTGAATGGTCTGCTTTTTTTCACACCTCTGGTCTTCGTTAGGTTTTTTTCTGTAGGCTCCATGTCACCTTGTGATGAGGATGTTTCCCTTTGATTTGGGGGGAAGGAGCACTCAAGGCTCTGGTTAGGGTTAGGGTTTGATTGTAACTTTACCGATCTTAACCCTCCTTGGGATTGGGTGACTACCATCACCGCGTTTTCCCTTACTGGTGATTTGGGGTTTTGGTTTTAGTCTACCATTTGGGTTTTGGTTTGCCTTTCTTCCGTTATTGGGTTGGCTGTTTATTTCTCGATTGGAATAGGGCCGTCTTCACCTATCCTTGATCTTGGCATGACTTAACCCTTGTCTAGTTAGGGTTTCCACTTGTTTTTTTTTGTGATGCGGCTGGGTTTTTCTTTTTTTGAGGTCGTCGTTGGTTATTTATTGGTAGATTATTTGGTTGGTTTCTTACCTTTGCTCTTTGTTGGTTGATACCCTTATCTGGATAGGGTTACTTCCTGCTCCTTCTCTGGCGACTGGTCAACTCGACCTTGGGTAATTGACCACGGATTTTTTTTATGGCGACTTTGGGACCATCTTTTATCCTCTGGGGACGAGAATCACTCATCTAGATATCATGCACGTCGTAAAACCAAAGTTCTGTCTGCCCTTGAACACAAATGTAGATTTGTGGTTGCCAGGGATATCATGCTGGATAGAGTCTCTGAGCTCTACTAGCGTGCCCTCATTGGCTGTCTGGAATATTTCTCCCTAAACAAAGAGGAATGGGTCTCCTAGGAAACTCAGCACTGGAAACCCATCCTCACATACATGCCCACCATCAACCTCCTGGAAAATTGCTGGCTTTTATTTGTATTCCTCGATGATTCCGACGCCTCCCGCATACTTGACACCCTTTGGACCATTGGTGATGGTTCCCTAGTGCTCAGTCAATGGCGCACTAATTTCGACCCTGTCAAGGAACGGGTCACCAAGCGGCACCTATGGGTTATTATGCATGCTCTGCCTTTTCCCCTCTAGTCAAAAGACATTCTTATTGGCATTGCCAACTCCATAGGTAGATTTGTAGCATTGGAGAAATATTTTCACTCCTCCTTTGATAAATGTGCGGCTAGAGTACTTGTGGAATTAGATGTCTCTCATGGACTCCTCCCTGAGATAAAAATAGACTGCAATAGTGTTTTCATTATCCAAAAGCTTGATTATCTGAAGATGTCATTTCATTGTAGTTACTTCCATGAAATTGGCACTTAAGGAAATCATTCTCCTTGTTATTGTACGACCTTCCTGTTCTTGCTAACTCTTCAAAATCTGATCCCCCTCTTGTCTTCTCACCTACATCTCGCCCTCCTCAGCCTCATCCACCGATTCCCTTGCCTCGGGTTGAACCCATCTCTAATTTATCTGATCCTCCTCCCTTAGTAGGGCCTTATGACTCCTCTTCCCCCACCTCTGTTGGGGACTTGACCAAGGGAGAATTACTATTTATCAAAGATGTAGAATCACTTTCCCTCTTTGCTTCACATACTTCCTTGGTTCATACTGACAAGGTTGCAGCCTCATCTCCTCCCGCCTTTAATCTCGAACACTTTCCCCCTCTCCAATAGACCTCTCCCAATCCTTCTTCACCTCACAGTCCCATTACCACACCCTCTTTCGATGATCCTTCCCTCCTCAAATCATTGGACATATTTACTAAAAAATCCCCCATTTCTCCTTCTGTACTCCCTCTAAACTCCATCAGATTCGAGAATGTTACCATTAGGAAGGCTAAGAAAGGAGGTAAAAGCTCCCAAATGGATTCAGGCCGCTATACTCCTCTTTCAACATGCATCAAAGCTGCTGCTAGATCAAACTCCTCCTCTCAGGCACTTAGAGAAAGCACACCTGATTCACCAGTTAACCCATGAAGATTGTCTCCATGAATATACATGGGTTTGGGGGACCTACGAAATAGAGAGCCCTCAAAGACTTCTTCTCTTCTCTTAACCCTGATATTATCTTACTCCAGGAGACTATGTGTGACCATCTCACTGCCTTAAGACTTTTTTCCTTGATTAAGCCAGGTTGGGAGTTCTGTGCTATTGATGCACTTGGCCTTTCTGGGGGTATATTATTTGTGTGGGATCCTTGTCTTGTCAAATGTAAGGAATACCTCTCCTTTGCTAGAATCCTCCTCTATGCTAGGTTTAAATCCCTTGACTCTGTTTTCTCCATTGTCAACTGCTATGGTCCTTATGCCAACAGGATCTCTTTCTGGGAAAAAGTGGTTGCTGGGGGCATTTTCAACTACCCCAATCATATCTTAGCTGGAGATCTAAACTCCACCACTTTAGAACTGGAGATTTGGGCTGATCATGCTAGAAAGAACCATATGTCTCCTTATTTTTCACAACTTCTTGATTCTATGAACATGGTTGATCTTCTCCCTTCCAAGATTGGACCAACTTGCAGAAATGGTAGAGCTGGTTCAGATGGTGTCTGCAAACATCTTGACTAATTTCTGGCCTCCTTTACATTGGTCCCTTCTCTGGGATGCTACAAGTCATGGATTCAGCCTTTGGAAATCTCTGATCACTACCCGGTATGCCTTGAGTGGAACCTTATCTTGAGATGTCATCTGTATCCCTTCAAGTTCAACAAAGCCTAGCTGCCTGAAAAGGACTTTGGTGACCTTGTTTATAAGTCTTGGAGGGTCCCTACCACTTCAGCTGGACCCATGTTTAATTTCAACTTTAAATTACAGAGGTTAAAAAATGAGGTAAAAACTTGGGAAAAAGAGAAAATCAGACAGAGGACTAAGGAACTGGCAGAGATTAATTTAGCCATCGTATCTTTCCTTTCCTCTCACCCCTCTGGCATTCTCTCTGAAGCTGATACTTAGTCATTGGCTATTTTTAGAAGCAGGAAGGACTCCTTTCTTTCTCACTTGATCCTTACTTAGAAGCTAAACAACAGGGTTGATTGGATTCATGAGGGTGATGCCAACACAAAGTTTTTTCACTCCTTTTCCTTTGACTGGAGAAATTCCAAATCTATCTAGGCACTCAATAGTCAGTCTAGGGAATCCATTAAGGATGAAACCAAGCTCCACTCATTGGGGATGCAGCACTTTTTTGAGCTCTTTTCTGATGATGGCAAGACAAACATTTAGGATAAACTTAATGTCATCAGACTTTACCTTTCCTTTGTTCAAGAAGAGGATAGAGAACTATTTTTGTCCCCCTTCACTCTCTAGGATGTTGAGAGTGTGCTCAGAGGTTTCAAGAAAGACAAGAGTCTCAAACCTAATGGTTGGCCGGTGGAATTCTATCTCCACTTTTTTGACCTTGTGGGGCATGATATATTGAATGTTATTGAACATTCCAGATTGGAAGGCAGAGTCACTGGGGCTCTCAATGCCACTTTTATAACACTCACTCCCAAGATTGATAAACCTACCACCTTGGGGGACTTCAAGCCCATATCCCTCTGCAATCTGATTTATAAGACCATCTCCAAGCTTGCTGCTATCAGACTCAAGGTCATTCTGGACAAGGCCATCTCCAGACATCAGTTTGGTTTCCTTCATGATAGACAGATTATTGAACCTATGGGTATTGTACAAGAAGCTCTCCATTCTATCAAAACTAAAAACCAACAAGCCTTAGTTCTTAAACTTGATCTAGTTAAGGCTTTTGATAGATTTAATTGGTCTTTATTGAGACTAGTCCTACTTCAAATTGGTGTTCCGGGTAACTTTGTTAGCTGTATTATGGGATGTGTTGAATCAACAAACTTTGCTGTCTTGATCAATGGTACTCCCTCTACTTTCTTTCCTGTGTCTAGGGGCATCAGATAGGGATGTCCACTTTCACCCCTCCTCTTTATTTTGGTTATTGAAGGACTTAGTATTTTGATCTCACAGGCTCACTCAATAGGGGATATATCTGGTATCAAACTTGCCCCTCAACTCTACCTCACTCACCTTCTTTTTGTTGATGATGCCATACTTTTCGGTGTTGGTACCCTTTCTGAATGGCAGCATTACAAGCACATTCTTGATACATTCTGTAAAGTGATGGGTATGGAGATCAATGTAGAGAATTCATCCTTTCTCTTTCACAACATTGATGAGGTTACCAAGCAACAAATATACAACATCCTATCCTACAATATGCAGCCCTTAACTATGGGTTTCAAATACCTCAGTTATTACCTCAAACCCCTGGGGTATGGCATCAAGGACTCGAAATGGTTCATATTGAAGTTTGAAAGGAAGTTGAACAATTGGACCTTTAAGTTCTTGTCTCTAGGTGGCAAATTGGTCTTGGTCAATTCTGTCTTGACTAGTCTCACTGTTTATTGGCTCACTCTTGCTTGCATGCCCAGCACCATTCTTAATTATATAAGGAGATATATCTTTAAATTCTTATGGGGAGGCTCTCATGGTAAACATAGACATCATCTTACTGATTGGTCTTCCATCTCCAAACCTTATGCTCTTGGGGGCTGGAACATCAAAAACCTGGAGTGGTTTAGGCTGGCACTATGAACCAAAAGTCTCTGGATTAGTTTGAATGGCTATGGCTTATGGTCTCTTATCATCAAGAATAAATATCTTAAGAATTAGCCTGTGGATTCCTGGCTTAGACAGCCCTCCTTCAAAGTTCAAGGAACTTCCCATATGTGGAACAGGTTCATCAGGGCCATGTCCTAGATTACTAGATGCCTTGGTTGGAAAATAGGCGATGACAAGTTTATCAAAATTGGTATCGATCCCATTGCTGGTGTATCCTCTGATTATAAGATTCCTGGCGATCTCAGATTGTATCTTGAGGACTATGGAATTGTTACACTTGCTGATGCTCTTAATAGAGGTGAGGGCTGTACTACTTCGGATTATTGGATATCTGCTAATGATCTTGAACTTGATGGTCACTGGAAAGATGCATGGACTATTTATATTAAAGGGCTGATACAGGGTGGTATTCACATCAATAACCGTCCCGACTCTTTAGCTTGGCTATATAAATGGTCTTTAGGAGCGGTCAAGGTCAACATGATGTATGATTTTATTGCTTGCTCCTTGGTATCAGATCAACCTGAAGACTTCTTTGCAGGATTTGGAAGCTTAAGATACCTCGCAAGAACATATGCTTCAGCTATCTATGTTTTCCTAATAAAATCAATACTTTTGACAATCTAATCAAGAAAGGTTGGTCTAGGTGTTATAGAGGATTTCACCACTCTAGGTGAATCACACATTGTATGGCCTTCCCCTGTCCCACTGCAGACTCATTAGCCCTTATGGACCACTTTTTTTCTTTTTATGTTTCCTTGATCATCCCTAAAAACATATGAAAAATGATATACGCGGCTTTTAACCATATAGTCATGTACATACACGGTTTTGACCCCTATAACCGCATACATCAGGATGTGTGCATAATCCAAATCCTTTTGGAGTTTTCCTTGACATGGATCTGACTCATTTGACTCCTGGCCTTCCATATGCCTTGAGATCGCATGGATTCGACCTTTCATTATCCCTTTGGAAGCTATATAAGGAACCCCTTGGTACATTGAAAGCATAAAAGAGAATTGAGAGCAAAGAAACTATAGTCCATTTTTGACGGAACTTATGCTTGAGTCTGCATCCCTTTGTCCCTTGGAGCACTTTTGTGTTCTTCCCAAGCTTGCCTTTTTCTTGTGAGCTTGCTATCGAGAGATGGAGGATTGAAGTGGTGGAGGCCCAAGTGAGGGATTCAGTTTCTCCAGTTCGCAGACGTGTCGTCAAAGGTTGTATATATCTTGTAATCTCTGATTTATATTAATAGAAATATCTAATATCTTTTCCTATCCAATGATGTGTATTTGAATGAATATTTTATCGATGGGATTATGTCAAATGCTTTTACATTATTGATTATATATGCTAGAATAGATCTAACACCATGATATATACTATGCTTGTATTGTTTACTTGTTGTTGAGGAAGTGATATTACAATTCAAGATGAAGATTGGAAAGCTCAACGGGGATCTACTTCAACCGTCCAGAATAAGGTACGAGGTCTGATCCTTTAGTGTTAGACATTTAATTTCTATTACATATTGGAAAAGATTGATTTCTGGAGTCGAGCTGTCTATTGTGGTACCCCAAGCCATAGGAATTTCTCTCTATAACACTGGGCCAAACAGGTGCAGTCTCTGCAAATTGGATTATGAGTCTGTGGAACATCTCTTTCAGAATTGTAGCTTCATGCAAATAATTATTGGTTTTATCAGAGACATTTTGGCTATTCCACATTTCTGGAGAGAGTCATCCTTTGCTCACAATATCTCAGATTGGAGCAGCAAAAGATGTTCATTGAAGCATCTTCCCTTCTTCCTTATCTGGCACATTTGGTTGGCCAGGAACCAGTGCATCTTTGAGGATAAAAAGCATGATATTACAGCTATTGCTCTCGTAATCAAGAATCAGCTCTTGCACTATCCTGTCAAATTTCATCATAATATTTCCAGGAGAAACATAGGGCCTGCTCCTATATTGCATTATCCTGTAGGATTCTTTGATGGTGCCTCAGCTAGGAACATGGGTGGTGCTGGTATCTTACTCTTGCTCAGTCATGAGCACCATTTACATTTCAAACTAGGATTAGGCATCAGCACCAACACTCGAGCTGAATTGTTGGCCTTATGGACTCTTCTTAGATGTTCAAAAAGTATGGGACTTCCACATCTACACATCTATGGTGATTCTGTTGTCATTATTAATTGGTTTAACCACCGCTCAAAACTATCTCACTTTGCGCTTGATGGCTGGTTCCTTCACAATAGAGAGTTAGAGTCCCATTTCATCCATCTTATGGCAACTCATATCTATAGAGAGCACAATACATTTGCAGACAGATTATTCAAAGAAGCCTTGAGTCTGGCCTCATGTTAGCTGCATTTCTTGGAATTTATTGATGGTATGTGTATTCATTAGGGCTCTCATTTTCTTTTGTATCCCTCAGCACTAGTACTATTTGTGTTGTTTATATTTGACATTCTTTGGATGTTTTGTGGATGAGCTTTGTACTGTTTATATATGACATCCTATGGATGTAGTGTGATTGAGGTATTTTATGTTTAAGCTCTGTATGGTTCATTGCTTCTTTGGATAAACTGTTCAACACCTTGTATGAACTCTCTTGGTATATGCAATAGCAGGGATTGGATGAAGGGTTGGGACTAGATGCACCATGTTTACTTGACTTGATGGCACCATGTATTATAAGACACCCACTATCTATTGTATTGTTGGCTACTCTTACTTAAGGAACTACTGTTAATACTGACCCTCACAATATCTGTTGTGTTGAGGCTTTATCTCTTTGATCAGCTATGGTTGAATTTGTAACCTTTGTTACCTTTGATTTCAATGAAATAGCAGAGAACATATATTTTCCCCTGGAAAAGTGGAGTTGGGTTATCCAGTTTTTTATTGTTCAAAAATAATGATCTTGTAGAATGCCATAAATATCATTATATATAACACAAAATAAGAATGAGATATAAATAATAATGGAGTAAACTACTGAACCGACCATTTGCATCGATCGGACGACCTGGCTCACGTGAGCGGTCACGTTCGACATTGCCGGCCATCCAATCGGTGCAAATGGTCGAGAAAATAGGTCAATATAATAATAAGTAGTCTTTAATGATTACAGTTATATCGTGTTGACTAAAAATACACATGTGATAAGTAAAGACCCAGAGCATTGACAATAATGCACGCACATAAATAAATTATTGTGGAAATCAACAACATTTGCAAAAATCAACAACATTGACGAAGTCTTATATTATAACTTAATTCAGGTAAGAAATTATATCAAGTGTATAATTAACAAAACACAAATACACACTTAATGGATATCGTGACATTACCAAAACACATGCCCTAATAATGACTATAGTGACAAAGGTGGAGCTTATATAATATATGTTTTAAATGCTTTTATTTATTAAAATGATGCGGATATAGTGACAAAGGTGGAGCTTATATAATATATGTTTTAAATGCTTTTATTTATGAGGCTGAGTTAAGAAACCTAATTGCTTATTCCATTATTCAACCTAGGATAAAAAGGCTAGCTTCACCCAGCTAAGGATTTATTTGACCGAAAAAATAATAAAATAAAACCAAACTATAGAAGAAGAGATAAGATCAATCCCGATGAACAAAAAAGAGAGAAAGAAAGAAATCGAATTCTCTCCTGTCTGGGAAAGAAAGCTAGACTCAACCTACTAAGGGTTGTTCCCCCTACGTACTAGGACGAGATAATCACCCAGGCTAAAGGGGATAGACTCAACCCAGTCATCGATGCATTATTCCAAACTATGCAGTCCAGCCCAGGTAGGCACATTCATGATTCCACCAATATTCTTTTTTTTTTCATTCGAAAAAACCATTCCTTGGTATTCAATGAATCAAAGGAACCTTTTACATCTTCAGCCATTTCAGTTATGCCACTAGGGACAGTACACATTTTCAGCAAATAAATCCTATCCAAACATACATATGTCACAAAAAGATACAAAATAGATACCCTCAGATATTACAGAGGTACCCAAAGCACCTGGGAATCACTACAATAAGATCCCTCTCATAGGAGAGCTATCTGAAACAATCATCTATGTCCCTAGAGAAAATAACAGGAGCCCAGAAATCTGATCCAAGCAAGGAGAGTGACTATTGTATCCTATAGTAGCTTGCTCAACAAAACCTGATAGTATCTCAATGAATCATGTGAGATCAACTATAAGAGAATGAGCATATTCTAAAAGAGTTGTGATGAGTCAACCCTAATAATCTCATTCCCAAATGATTCAGTAAGTAAGAGATGGCCTGGCAGCAAGTGCAATCCCTCCTTGGATAAGATGTCTTCCCTCCTGTTATGTTCCCTATTAACATGAATGAAATCCACCCATGTAAAAGAGGACATGAGAATTCTAGTGTTGAAGCACCAGACCTCAAGATTCACCATATCCAGGGTAGATTCCTTTTTATCCCAGTTTATAATCACAGAGGAGTCGCCAAAGATATGTAGGTAGGTTAACCCAATATCCTTGGTGACCCGTAGTGATGCCCAGAGTGCTAAGAGTTCAGCTCTAGTATTTGTGTAGCTGCCACATCCGAGTTTTAAAGCAAGAAGGTGTTGATCATTCAGCCAAAGACAGATACCCGCTCCACCCATATTATTTGCAGCAGCACCATAAAAAAAGATCATAGGATACACGGAAGTAGGAGACTTCCCAATGTTCCTAATTCTATGCTTGTGTATCTGAGGAGGCTTAAAGGTATTAACATCTTCAAATATGATGTTTAACAGGATATTCAACATGGGTTCCTGATCATCAAAACATAAATGGTTTCTTGCCTTCCAAATATTCCAAATAATGAAAATAGGCAGATACAATAATATAACCTCTTGAATTACCCAATTAGATAGATTTTCTAGAAAAGTAGGGGCATTCCAAAGTATGTTCACATTAATAATATAGATGAGTCCACCGATCACCTCCTTTAGAAAATGATAGCTAACAAAGAGGTGTTCAACTGACTTGGCCTCCTCTTTACAGAGACATCATCTATTAGGTCCACTCCATCCTTTCTTGCTTAATATGTCCCACGTATTTATTTTCTTATTGCAAGTGAGCCACACAAAACATTTAATCTTAAGGGGAATATTAAAGTACCAAATATTCATCATGATGTCATTTACCAGAACAGTTTTGTGATTTGAGACGATAAAATCATAAGCTTTCCTTGTTGTCACCATACCCCTCTACTCATCAAACATCCATAACATCCTGTCCTCAGAATATCCAATCCTAATACCCGCATGTGACAGTCCATTTACATAATAGGACCACTGAGTAGCCCATTCTTCCCCCAATAGCAAGTCTGAGGCAGAGTACCAACCAGTCCCATCCAAGCCACAACCATCCTGATTATGAGCTTGTGCAAGATATGTAATCCCTAGGTCAGTGAGATATTCTCTAAGCTCCTATGATCGGATGTACTACGATTTGTGCCCAACAATGGGGTCGATGCCCAGTCTAATTTTTAATCCATTTCCCACCTTCCATCTCAGCTGACAGGTAATCCACTCAAATATTCTAATAATCCCATTCCAAAAATAAGAAGTACCAACAATACCAAAAGATCGGCCTCGAATCCAATCTTCAAGAGGTCGGTTCTTTAAGTATTTATGTGCAATAATCCTGCTCCAGGTCCCAGTACCAGTAATTAGTTGCCACATACTCTTGAGTCTCAGTGAAATCCCAAACCAATTCAAGGTTCTTGATATCCCAAACACCGAATTCAAAAGGTAGGGAAAGAGTTTCCCAGCTGACCAGATGATAAATCTTGTGTCCAACAGAGATCCTGAGATAAAAGAAAAAATAAGTTTGCGTAATGCATTTAGTATAGATTTGGGACATCTTTCCAAAGAAAACCAATATATAGCCAACCCTGTTAGCACAGCTTTAATGAGGACCACTCTGCCACCAAGTGAAAGATACATGTAAGTCCAGTTATGAATCTTTCTTTCAAATAAAAGGATTAGCCATCTCCAATCAAAGGTGTGGTATCCCAAAGGTTTAAGATGAAAGCCCAAGTACTTGAAACCCACAGTAATAGGGTCCATCTTGAAAGGAAACAGTTCAGCAAGCTTCCCCTTGAAATTAGAATCTACATTTTGGTAGAGGAAAGAGGACTTTAAAGGGCTAACAGACATCCCAGATACCCTGCAAAATAAATCAAGAGCACCTTTATAAGCACTCCATTCTTCAATAGTACCGGCACCAATAAGAATAACATCATCCACGAATAACAAGTGCGTTAAGGACAGATGTGATATCGGTAAGTGTGATACATCGGTAAGTGTGATACATCATCATTTCTTGATTTTTCCATTATCATATGTGCACCATCCATAATAATAGATAGATCCATTAAATGATGGTTGATTTTATATTAATTCAAATCCCAATGACACTGCAATTGTAAAGGCCCCACACCATATAATACTTAATTCTATAGTCAATGAGTTGTAGAAACTAACCAACAATGTACACCATATAAGACACATGTAGCAGTGAAATGCTTTAGCTACGTGGCCACATGCATGTATTGAAAATGTGAAAATGGGGTGCTTGTTCAAGAATGACATGCTTTTTTGAGAATGAAGTTCCTCCAGCTTTCATTACTCTCCCTCTGTGTTCTTCTCCATTTCCTCCAACATTCATTACTCATCTTGCCAAATCATGCAGTAAGGAGTTTGAATGCATAGATAGAAGTGGTTCGTAGTGTCATGGCAGGTGCTTTCAAGTAGGAAATGATAAGCACGAGCATATGCCTGTGTTTGGAGGGATTGAAAAATCCAAAGCAGTGTAGCGAGTTGTTCTTCGCTCAAGCTTTTCATTTCATGTCACAAAGCAATGGGCTAGAAAATATATTTTTGGCGAGCCATCGGAAAAAATACTGTAACTATGCCTTAAAAGGCATCTAGACTAGCCAGAGACACATAGATATAACTCACAAGTATGCTACTCATACGATAGAACAAGCAAGAAGAGCTAGAACCTATACATGGATCAATAGCTAAAAGAAAGCAGATGCTTCCAAAGAAAAGTAGTTGCAAGCAAGCCCTATCTACTAATAATATGCACAGAGAAAAAACTTCTCACCTAATTCTTTTGTAATGCTGAGAAGATGGAGGGTTTCCTTGGAATGATTGAACATAGGCAGCGAGATTAAGTTTCAACCAAGCAAAAGCTATGGAA
This sequence comes from Pseudotsuga menziesii, assembly GCA_001517045.1. Classification (NCBI taxonomy): domain Eukaryota; kingdom Viridiplantae; phylum Streptophyta; class Pinopsida; order Pinales; family Pinaceae; genus Pseudotsuga; species Pseudotsuga menziesii. The sequence continues at coordinate 143,105 of LPNX010440234.1, forward strand.
CTTAATGAAGAAATTTTCTATAGACAAATAATTTGCTATTATCCATTCCTGTCGTACTAGATTCTTTATCTTTCTGATATGATAGGCTATTTGAGCCAAACCCCCCTCGACCATATTAAACTATATAAGGATTTCATCCTTTCTGTCTATAGTCTGAGATGCTAAGTGTAATACTTCTATATAGCCAATACCGTTATTCGATGTTATCTTATGCACTTTGCAACTCATTCCGGCAATAGTAATCGGAAGAGCAGATCTTCGCTGTAGCTGGTTGATTTCCCTCTTATCCTCTCTCAAAAAACGAGAACGTGAGCCCAAGGCTCTATTGGATTCCATTGATGTGGGGGATTTGAAATGATTCAATAGTGAAAAACAGACCGGTTTCTTTTATCTGCTGCAGTTAGAAAAAACTTTAGCAGATGACGACGACGAAGAATTCCCTCCCAGTGAAGAGCTCGTAAACGAAGTCATGATAAGCCTCGAAGAAGAAATTGTGGCGACATGTTCCACCTCTTATCTCTTCTCCAACTCTCAGCATAATTCGGATGCCTCCGATATTTTTTGCATCCAGGAAGGAAAGACCCTAGATTTAGACTTGAGGTTTGATCTATGTTATTTCATTGAAGCTTTAGATGATGACCTGGGAATTCCCTCTAACTCCATTGTGAACTTAGAGAAGGAAGTATGTATTTCTCTAAAGGAAACATTGAAGGGTTTGTCAGAGAATTTGTATCTTAAATCACTTGGGTAAAATTGACACTTTGATGATATCTTTGAAAACTATCAACAATTTCAATTGTACTAAGAGTCCACGAAGATTCCTAGGATGCAAGCCAACTGCAGGATTATATGAACCAAGATTCTGTCAACTAAAGCATGTTATTTGACAGGAATTTTTCTGTGGCAAGGTGATTAGAAACTGTTGGTGTCATGTAAACAATGCAAAGGCCTGCAGATGCTACTCATGGCCTTCATACTCAAGATTTTGATTGCAAGATCAACTATACTTGCTTTTTGGGTTGCACTCTTGTGTGGAAGGGTATGATATTGATCGCCACTATCAAATTTCCATTTTCCCATCACTAATATAGTATTTTACATGTTGGCATAGATTGAATTGAGCATAAAATTTATGTTTTCTCATCACTGATATAGTATTTGTCATGTTAGCATAGATTGAACTAAGCTTAAATGGGTTTCTCTATAGTATATATCTAAAACAATTAATAATTTTCATTATCTTGGATATTATTCATACTAAGGATCCAATTCATCATCCTACTATAGATAGGCTATATCCCTACTACATTGTTTTGGTGGTTTAATGGTAGAGTATGTTGAATTTGTATGGAAAGGATTTGGAAATGGTGAAGAAGCTGTTATGCACACTAAGCTATTATGCATACAAAATCATAGAAACTTGATAAAGGTCAAACATTGAGTACTTACTGTAGCAATGTTTTATCTAGCATATAGCAATAGAAACAAGGCTAGATAGACTTGCAGCTCCAGAAGCTCAGACGCTCTTGTTTCAGAAGAAGTACTTACTACTTGCTAGCTTAGGGCTATCCAAATGCAGATTCTAACATTTATACACAACAAGCTTCTCTAGAGGAATAGCATTGATGCATTGCATTGTCCTTGAATTTTAATTTTAGTATTATGTGTTGAAAGGGGTGAAAAAGCTTGAGTGAGGCGGTGCTGCAAGAAGGCAGTGCATGAATAAGCTTCAACAAGAGGATGAGGTAGCAATAAAGATTATGACAGTTGCATTAAATGAATGGTAGTTGCATTAAAATAGGTTGCAATAAATGCATTCAATAAATGTTGCTGCCTTCCTCAACCAAGGTGAAAACTTAAGAAAGTTTATGAAAAACTTAGAAAAAATTGCGTGTCAAACTCAATTACCCGACAATAACACTATAATTTGAAAACCAATAGAATCATGTATAAATTAATTTTAAAAATGTTAAGAAAATAAAAAAAATCAACCACAATGTTAAACCATAGATATGAGTTAAAAATTTATGGTCAAAAGGGAAAGTAGTATGGAGTCAACAGATATCAAAAACAATTGTACAGTGCCTTTCGGTAGGTACAATAACTCACACTCTCCCATCTATGTTTATAGATTATATATCTCATCATAATATAAAACTCCATGAAAGTAGATATGACTTCAATTGAGAGAATTAAGTAAATGGTAATACAATATATTTGATTTTATTATTATTATTAAACTGAAGTGAATTAAAACATGATAAAATTAACTTTTTATTGATCCATATTTTCTATATAGGATAGACTAGCATTCAATTAATAAAACATAACACTTTAAAAATAAAACAATTTGATATTTTATTGAATTATTTTTAATGAAAATATTCATTTTTAAAAAATATTTTATCTAACATTTTAAAGTCGTTTGAAAAAATATGTTTTGAAATTGAATAAAAAAAATTTAAAAAGTGGAAATTTGATGACCTATAAATAATATTAACATAAGTACTTAACTTGCGTGGTGTCATAGGTTAAGTATCATTAACTTTATATTATGCATGTCTTACCTACTAATTAGAGGTGAATATGTGTTTCTGTCTTAGAATTTGCAGTGTTTATATGTTAGAATTTGGAGTGGAGTAGTGCCTATGCTTTTCCTAGATGGCATGAGGATGAGACAAGTGTATTAATTAATTTTATGGCTGTCGTTCCAAATTTGAAATAAACAATTATTAAAAAAATAAATATAAAATAAAAGTAGTAGCTATGCATGAATAACTGGTAACTTATACATGAATAATTAGTGGTTGACACGACCTACGGGTGTTCAAAGGCCACAAGTTAAGTGGCTATGCTTGTGTGCGTGTATATTGTTAGATTTTTATCATTTAATCAATATGATCTAGGATCTTATCTGAGAAAATAACATGCACAACAATAATCACAAGAGACAAGAGACACAAAGAATTTTCCTTGGGGAAACCATAAAGGAGAAAACCCTGCGACTTCCTCAGAGATAGAATGAGCACCAATAGCAAAGGTAAAACCCAAAAACACAAAGATGATCTCCAACAGTTGTTTTCTCTCTCACTTGTGCGAGCTCCTCCTCTCTCACTCATGCGCTATTGTTGAGTGAGTGTGTGTGCCAAATAGAGAGTCTCACTCTCTATTTATACTTGTTTTCCACTTGAATTTTACTCTTACAGGGCCGACATCACTAGGAGAGTCTAATAACCCCAATACCCCTCAACTATGGGGACTATTGCCCTGACTTACAATCAGAGGGTTATCCTAAACTCAATTGTGGGGACTATTTCTAGGACTTACAATGGAGGGTTAACCTCAATGACTTTACATGACTTTATTATATTAGTGACTCTCCCGATCGAAGGAACAAACATCTCCGTCGGGGTACAATGAAATACAATAATAAATATAGAAGTGAATACATTCCAAAGCTACAAATACATCAACATTCCCTCTTAACTAGGAAGGTATTATCTTGACACAATTCATTAGCACAAGTCTTCGTCACTGGATCATCATCAAAGATGGATCATCACTGGATCATCATCATCATCACTGCTCCTGCTATCTCGAGCAAATGGTGCTATCTCTCAATTCTACTAGTCCTAGGAAGTTCTATAGAGCCAACCCTTTTTCATGCTAGTTCTAGGACTAGCCTCCATGTAGGTCTTCATCTTCTTCAGCGCTTATATCGACCGACATGGTAGGACACACCTACCACCATCTAGGAAAGGCTCTGCACTTACATCTGCCGGCATGGTAGGACCCTACTACCATCTGTGGAAATGCTCTGCACTTACATCTGATCATGGGAGGACCAACCTACCACCATGTCAGAAAGACACAACATTTATATGTCACCATGGGAGGACTAACCTGCCACCATGTCAGAAAGGCTCCAGCACTTACATTTGACCATGGGAGGTGCAACCTGCCACCATGTCAGAAAGGCCCAAAAAATTACATCTGACCATGGGAGGTGAAACCTGCCACCATGTCTAAAAGGCCCAACACTTACATCTGACCATGGGAGGTACAATATGCCACCATGTCATAAAGGCCCCAACGCTTACATCTGACCATGGGAGGTGTAACCTAGCACCATGTCTGAAAGGGCCCATCACTTACATCTGACCATGGGAGGTGCAACCTGCCACCATGTCAGAAAGGCCCCATCACTTACATTTTACCATTGGAGGTGCAACCTACCACCATGTCAAAAAGGATTCACATACTCATCACTTCCCCTTGGAAGGAACCTCGATCTGATGAACACCAAACTTCTCCCTAAAGTACTCAAAACTTTACTCTAGTGATTTCTAGCATAGAATCACATCACGGCTAATTATGTCCAATGATAACCTGTGAGCTTCACCATGACTGATTACATCTGAGGACAAACTACAAGACCTTTTATGTCTGCATGACCTATGAGCTTCACTAGAATCTTATGCTCAGACAACCTATCTCATCAACTATGCTAGAACTCGCTCTTTTGAGAGATCTCGATCTGGATTACAAACTGGAGATTCACTGCTCCTCACTGCACCATATCCCTGATATAGTGATATTTGATCTCGATATGCTTCAACTTGTCATGGAACATTGGGTTCTTCAACAAATTCACACAACTATGGTTGTTGCAATATATACAAGTAGCATCCAACTGGAGATCAAACAAATTAGATAGGAGCTTCCTCATCCACACTACCTAACAACTAGTCGAACAAGTTGCGAAATACTCTGCTTCAGCTATAATCAATGCCACGTAGGACTACTTCCTGCGAAACCAAGAGATCACCCCTGATCCCATATTGAAGCAGCACCTCAAAGTGCTCTTCCTATCAATGCAACCGAGTGAGCATGTCTTGGATATGTCAGGAACATCAATGGAAAAAACATCTGACCATACATCATGGCAAGAAACATCACTCAATAGCTTTAGGTTCAATGGCATAGGTGTGGCCATGTCCTTGAATTCCATCATCCTGAACCTCTTCAAGATCTCGACTATATACTTCCCTTGTCCAAGCGATATTCCATTCGCACTCTGCCACACTTCCATGTCTAGAAAGTAATGCACCATACCCAAGTCTTTCATCTTGAACTCGGCAGCAAGTCTCCTTCTTGCAACTTTAATGAGCTCCACTTTTTATGTCAAGGACAAGTCATCGACATATAACAGGAACATCACTGGTATTCCACCTTCTACCTTGAATTAAAGCTTGGAATCTACTTTACTCTCAGTAAAGCCTAGATCCATCAGTAAGTTTTCCATTCTGTCATACCATGTCGAACCTCAGGATCTTCTGTAGTCACTCCCTCTGAAGTGGAGCATCATTCTCCCTCTGCCTTCTGTACTTTGTGTATTGAAACATTATGTACTAGAGTGACTAGTAGCTTTCTCTGCAACTAATATTCTATGTATCCATATAGGGTCACTGGATACCAAGATCCTCTATCTTGAACCTTTTCAAAAGTTCTTCTCGCACCCATCTGTGAGCTTGTCATCCTCTATGGGCTTTCATCTTCAACCTTGTAGCAAAGGTTAAGATATTCATTACTCCAGGTGATCTCCAAGATCCTAATTTATGTGTTATCCCATGGGTGCCTTCTAAGCTTGTATAAGGCCTTCTTTAAGTTGCATGCATGATTTTGACTGTCATGTGTCTCGACTTACAGTGGCTGCAAAAGTCTCTTCATAGTCTATGCCTTCTTTCTGTGAGAAGATCGTGCTATGAATCTTGCCTTGTATCCCACGATGTTTCTGTCTACTGCATGCTGGATCTTGTAGATCCATATGGAAGATACTATGGACATTCCTTCAGGTCTTCGACATCAAATTCTATTCATCATTCTTCATTTTGGATTATTAGAGTGAATCTTGAATTATCATCACTTGTTCTTTGGAACAAGTCTCATCCTTATTTTCTTGTAGATGATTGTACACGATCTTTCCGACAAGTCAAATGCACCAGTTGTATGGTTAGAAACATTTCATAATTCATATTTATAATGGAAAATTCTTATGCATAAAGATATATTCATGCAACTATTTTAGCCAATACAACATTTATCCATATCTCACGAAAACTTTCTAGATGCCTTCCATCTCTACCATGACATCATTGAGATTGTGCACTAATCCAAAATGTCAGCAAAGAGGTTTCATTCTAGATAAGTAGCAATGGAGAGTTGTATAGTACCATGAGCTACTTACCCATCAAATGCATATTAGTAGTATACTATCATTAATGAAAACATTCTACCACTAAACAATGTAATATAAACAACTATATATATAGGAAAAAACAATTCAAATACTTATCTTTATTTGTTTCGTGGGTAGACTCCTTCTTTCGTCTTGAACTTTATCATCTTCTTTATTCATGATATCATCATTTCTTATCGAAATTCTAAGATGGATAAGAGGTTCTTCAAGAATTGAGTCCTTCATATTTCTCATTGCTTGAGGGATCTTCTTTGAATCGTGAGAGCTTGATCTTTAGTTACTCCCATATTCTCTTTTCTTATTATGAGTCGATATTCTTCTTGTCTGCACTCTTCCTAGATTCTGCTAAAAGTAATCACTTTCTTCTGGCACACATTTCTCGAATGAATGAATCCCATGATCTTGGGAGGCCATTCAAGGTGGTTATAACAATATCTTGTTATTCTTTGATTGCTTCATCATAGCAATTAACACTTCCTTTTGGTGTCTTCAAGGATGACACATGAGGGATGAGATGATCTTTAATAGAATCTATATTGATTCTCTTAGCTCTATCCTTAGCCTCATCTCCCTTTGGCTCCTAGACCTTTCTTACTGAAATACTGATCCAAGTCAATTTCTTTAAGGATCATAGAGGTCTTATACTTCCATACTTGGAATTTTTCAACTTCACCAAGCTTGTCATCAAGCTGGTGTGATAGGTCATTTTGAAATGAGAACCTCAAATGTAAATAGCAAAAGATTAGATCTTACCAATTTGAGGCGTTCGTCCTGATTTCGGATCTAGCTGATCTAGGGTTTGTCAGATAAACCCTAATTTTCAAAACTTGAAATCTTTCAGATCTATTTGGATAGAAATATGTACCTCCTCAAGGTGAGCTGAGGAGCATACTCATTTTCCCAAAACTGTGATCAAAACTGCAAAATAACCGATGCCCTAGTTTTATTCAATTTCTTCTACAGAATTTCTTGATATTGTTTCTGCAATATATATGAAAGTAATTCTCCTCTATGTCTGAAAATTCTCGTAGAGGTAGCCTCATATGTCCTCTTTCCAACACCATAGGTTCGAGCAGAATTGGTTTCACCAATTGGGACTTATGAGAGTGTTCCCAAGGTGACTTATTTTAGGATTGTTCAGCATAACGAACATGTACAAACTTACACATGCCACTATTTCACCTTTGGGGTATGAAAAGTTTACTACATAAATTAAAATCTCTTCCCTATCTAGAACATCTTGCGAAAATTAATTTGGACCTCCGTATCCCGAGATATAGCAATTTTCCCTAGGTGTCTTGTTTAGGGATGAATCCTGGGAGAGGCTAAAACCCTGATTTAGAGGAATCATATCTCCCATAATATAGTGAATCTGAGGCTGAAACCTTTACACAAGGTACATCAGGAATTTTTCTTTGGCTTGTAAAATTTACAGCTCCTGATCCTTCTCCAATATCGAGATATAGAGAATGCACCAAAATGACTCGGTTTAGTCTTTTAGGGTTTTCTGGTCCAGGGTCAAATTAGGGTTTGACTTTCTGAGAGTTTTTACCCAACATTTCTATATTACAATAAAATTAGGGTTTAATTTTCAACATTTGTTTATTACAATATTGTAAAAAAATAATATTATTAAAAAATTAATAAAATATAAATTTGCTTTCTATATTTTATATTTTAAATTTAGTATGACAAATAAAGATTGGACAAGTAGATTGCTACCAGATGAGAGCATAGCAAGTAGATTGCTACCAGCTGAGGGAAATAAAGATTGGAAAATGCTATCATATACCAAGTTTGCAGAAATAAAAACATCAAACTTATTATATGTCCACATCAGATATGGTTGCAAACACTATACTCATTATCTAAACATGTAAAATATGGTGCTTAGCTTAACTATTAAGATTCATCTTGATTCTTAATTAATTAAATGTATTAGGGTTCAATTATTGTAAAGATATCATTCTTCGTTTTACAAACTAATAAAAGTAAAGGGCCCCGCTATCTTGAGAGGAGAGGAGACCACCTTTCAGCACAATTTCTAGTTCAAACATACAAGATACAAAGAGGAGTAGAAATAGGGAGTAACCTACTTACCCGACCATTTGCACGGATCGGGACCTAGCTTGCGTGAGTGGTCACATCTGACGTTGTCGGACGTCCGATAGGTGCAAATGGGTAGGTAAGTAGGTTACTCCTAGAAATAGGGCTACGCTTCCTATAACCTTAAGGGAACATAATCATGACGCCTCCCTCTTAAGGTTTCAACCTTAAGAAAAGATATTAAAAAGGGAGAGAGAAAACTCCATCTCAGCTATTATATATATATATATATATATATATATATTTCAGAGGACTATTTTATATATATATATAGATATACTTTATACAATTATTATAGCACACGTCCGTTGGTCCTTAATCAATAGACTAATCATGAATAAAACAGTTAAATCTAAAACCAAATGACCGATTTTCTGCAGTTATTAGCCAACTCTCATTACTTATAACATACACTACTCATATAAAAAAAAATTGGGAGTCACGGCTCTCAAATCATGAGGCCGCCTCCTCGTCTGCACATTCAAAATATATGAAATAATACTTCAAACCTGGAGAAAAAGGTTCAACACTCATGAAGGATGACATTCGGTGCATTGCATATTTTAGTGAGTGCAGGAAACAATACCTACCTCCTTTTCAAGCAGACACACCATAATTATCCAACAATCATGGTATATAAGCTAAAGAAAAATAGGCTCCCTTTATGGAAGTTGCCTTTTCCATGACAAGGGAGAACTCCAGGCTCGGCTCTCTCCTTCTTCTGATTCTCCTTGTCGACAACCCTAACGGTCCATTATTCTTTTAACTAAATAATAACGGTTTACTTTTAACTATATTGTTTTATATATATTACAATAACTCTCCATGGTTAGGTAATTATATATATATGTGTGTGTGTGTGTGTGTGTCTCGGCACCGTGTGTGATGTTTTAAAAATATTTAAAATACTTAAATCTATCATGGAAAGTATCTCCCATAGCAAAATATTAAGAATTTGGAAATATTATTCATTTAAATTATTTGGAAATCATTAATTAATAATTTCTTTATTAATTAATGATAAAAGTAATAATAATTATTTGCTTATGTTAGTTTATCTATGCATAAATTTTACATTTACCTTTGTATTCTCCATTAAAAAAAACAAAGTAACAAAGGAAATGTTACAATCAGTGGTAGGTTTCTTTACTTGAAATCTATTTGCAAATACACTAAGTCATGGGATGAAAGCAATTAGTTAGGGTCCTATTCGCAAATACACTAAGTTATGGGATGAGAACAATTAGTTAGGGTCCGTGGTGCACTCATTTGGATCCTTGATGCTCCCATTTCATATGCTATGTTGTCCATCTCCATAGTAATAGCACTATAGAATAGTTATTCGCCGTAGATAAACTATCATTCTCTCTATCTCGTCTCTACAAGATGTTGTGTTCTATGTTCAAAACTCTCATTTGTCTCTCAATCATGATTAGGGCGCCACTTAGAAATCATGTAGATGAGCCCAAAGTTCCTCTGGATTCCATTCATGTATGGGATTTGAAACCTTACATGGTGAAGAAGTAGACACGTTTATTCATCTATTGCAATTAGATCGAGATCAAACATGAGTAGACAATGAAAACCAAGAAAATTTATTTGGCAAATGGAGTCATCGGAATCTTGGAAGTGTAATGTCCTAAATGAAAGAAAAAAATGAACCAGTGATTGCCTAAAAATCATGCAATTGACCGCCTTAATTCAGTAAACAGTACTCAATATTAAAGAAACAAATTAAAAAATCATATAGACCTTGGTAAGGTGCATGGTATGAAGTGAAATAACATTTAGTAGGAATGGAAACTAATTAGAATCCCCATCCATGTTGTGTTGAATATTAAGATTTCAATAGTAGTTTATCAGTTGTTACAACTAAATTGTTATGCTTAATTAGTCATGCAAAATGTTCTTCAATATATTGTAATGAAATAAATAAGTGTAGGCCTTCATGTAATCGTTGCACTATGAAATCAATAAAATTTCATGTTTATCATATTTTTTGTTTCATTTTTCTTGTATCCATGGTTTATTAATATGGTATCATAGAGGAAAGGCTGAGTTTTATTTGCTTAAGGTGAGGAAAATTGTTGGAAAAGGTGATCAATATTGGAGCCACCATTCAAAGATGTTGTAGCAAATAAAATTGCAGCCACTTGTTGCTTGGATTCACCAACAAGAAGAAGTCCAAAACAAAACTTCATTTAAGTTGTGATCACCACTGTTATCTGCCCTGCCATTGGAAGATCATTGTTCTGCACATGCCTGAGGGAAATTGCTCTCTATCATAAGCTTGTCGTCGAATCAATTTCATTGCTGTGACTATTTTTTTAGAGTTTGTATGTCTTTATGGAATAATAAGAAGATTTAGAAAAATGGAATTTCCTTTTGAAAAATTTAATGGCCATAATTTTCATACCTGCAAGGTTAAGATTCAATTGCATTTAATGAGTAAAAATCTATGAGGAATTGTTAAAGGTACTAAAACATAACCCACACAATAGCCTATTGAGTGGAAAAATAGAGATAATGATGCCAAATCAATCATTGGTCTTGCATTATATTCAAAACTTCATCACATTGATTTAGATAAATCGTCCAAATATATATGGGAGGAATTACGCAAATTATTTGGTGCAAAAGTAGTTAATGCAAAATTTTCTTTAAAAATCTATTTTTTTAGTTTCAAGATGGGTGCAGACACAACAATGTCTAGTCATATAAATTCAATTAAAAGCTCTTGTAAAACAACTGGAAGAAGTTGGTGTTAAAGTAGAGGAAGATGATGAAAAATATGTGTTATTAAATAGCTTATCTTCAAAGTACGAGAACCTTGTTTTTACATTAAGTCAATTGTCATCACAATATTTAGATGATATGATATCAACTCTCTTAGCTGAAGATAAGAAATTGAGTACAACAAATTCTGAAAACTTTGTTCCTTTAGAGAATGCATTCTTTACTAGAAATCGAGTAACCAAAAAGGTAGGAAATAATATTGAATGTCAGTATAATTGCGGAAAAGTAGGTCATACAACATGGAACTTTAAGATTTTAGCAAATGATGTTTTAAAAGGAAAGATTAGAGACAAAGAAGAACATAGTAAGGCATTAACAGAGGAAGAACCATAAGAATATGAATATGAAATTGAAAAATGATGAGGACACAAAGGAGGAGGGGTTTCTCTGAACAACCAGTTTTTCTCTTCACTACATGGAGGAGGAAATATAGTTTAACTCAATATGGATTGTTGTCCAAGTAATTTGAGGGTTGTGGTCTAGGTAATGATCCCTCACTAGTTGTTGAGGTTACGAGACATGTGGGTTCTCATGTAATTGACTTCGAGAGATCTTTGATTCGGGAGTTCGAGGAGGTGGAATTCAGGAGCTAGGAATCCAACTTGGGAATTCTACCTTTACGAAGGTGATAAGACAACATGATGGAGTACCTACAAGAATCTGAATATGTCGAGAATAAAATTTTCTTTAGAAGAATTTCTTTATTTTATATTAATGATTGTCAATCAAGTTTTTAAGTTTTTTTTTTAATTGTAGCATTAAGAGGGTGTGTTGAATATTAATGCTTCAATATTAGTTTATCTATTTTCCCTGTTGTTACAACTAAACAATTATTCTTAATTAGTTGTACAAATCGTTCTTCAATATATTATAATAAAATAAATAAGTGTAGTATTACCCATTGAAATGACATTCCAAGCCACTGGTAAGCATGTGAGGATGAAGTGACCACTGACACGTTAGTCAAGTTTCTCCCAACTACTTTGGAAGCCCAAGCCTCCGAGGGGAGAGCCCTATTTTGACTCTACAAAGACACTAAAACACCCAAGATGCTCTCTGTCAGGGACATTAGTGGATCAATGCCTTATGGAGTGTAGAAAATGAGTGAAGGAAATGTATGGCTATATAATTATTACTGCAGCATTATATCAACCCAAAGTTTAGCCATACCTAACAAACACATAAGTGAATATCATACAAGTATAAGTGTTTATCATTACGCAATAAGCATGTGTGTTTCTGGTCATCATTTAGTTTTAGTATTTATAGCAGGGTTGAACATTTGAAACAAAACAATGAGCAACAATATAACTTAATGTATTAGTTACATATGTGCATTGGATTGAAGTAACTAATACAAGGTATGAAAATAGATATTTATGTGCGTAATTGTGACATCATTGGTATTATACATAGTAAGTATCAATATAGCAGCAGTAGCAACTTTGTATGCAATTGTATGCCCTTAATGTTTACATACAATGAAGTGCAACACTATATACCAACCTTATGTAGTTAGTTAGGCATTTGTTTTAACATAAGAACAACCATGCAATTATCAAGAAATCAATCCAATCCTAAGACAAAGAAACATACGGTATATTTGTGTTCATGTGCAACAATGTGTTATATGTACCAGCAATAAGTATATCATATATATTCAATCTTGTATGCAAGTGTAACAACGAGCACCATGTTTAACATGTTATCACAAAGAACATGCAGTAGTAGCAATTCAAAAAATATGTGTTAACACCTGTAGCATTTACTTAAGAGGGTTCACAAGATTTCATATTGAATGTGCATTTAACCAACCTAGTATTTACCTAGTGAAAATACAGTAAGAGACAAGTGTTTATGCCTATGGTTATTTGCAACCTGTAGGTGTAAGTGCAACATCACATAACAACAGTAATGAATTGCATCAATGACACATGCAAACGATTCATCAAATCAGAGATTCATATGTCATTTTGCATCTACTTTTGTAGCAACATTATGGTGTTAGCAGTTCCCTTCATTAGACTTGAATGTGAATATGTCGATGCTAATGTTTAAGTGTAGAATGAGTGAGTAAAAGACCAACAATTATCAGTCCATATATTACCATTAACTAATCCTTGGTTTTTCCCTGTGTAGGTCAATGCACAACAACAAAGGAAGAGAGGGCTTCCATTGTAAAGGGCATCCCAAGGATAGGGTGTAGGCCATCACAAATGGTAAGAGAGGGTTTCTACAACAACTTGAGGGAAGGAAGAAGGAGAGTAGAGGACTTTACAATAGGTTTTAGTTATGGTAACACAAGGGCAACACTTTTAGGACATACCCAAACTGTTAGGAATAAGGGAAGCTGTTGCTATAGCAACATAACCAAAAGTAAAAGGAATGACCCTAGGGAAGTCCTAGAAGGGGGGGTCTGAGGGTGAGAGGATGGAGAGAAAGGAAAAACAAGGTAAGGAAGGGCAATGAGGGTTAGAAGGGAGAATAAAGGTAGGTTTAGGGTAAAATTAGGATTGTTTTAGGACCTTTTAGGGAAAATTTTGATTTTTTTGCAATTTTTGTATTTTTGGGTTTCCATATAATTCCACCTTAGGGTTTTTAAGGCTTTAGAGGATAGGGAAAATTTGTAGGGAAAGAGGCCAAAATTTTAGGGAAGCAAAAAAATGCAAATTTTTTTATTTTTATTTTTATTTTTAGGGTTTTCGGCATAAAAATGAAGACCTAAAACTAATCCTAGAACTAGGTTTTTTAGAAGAGAAAAGGTGTGAAAACCAAGGGAGCTAACGCTAGAAAAAATCCCTACTACAACCTAGGACATCTAGGTAGGATGGCTAACCTAGAGAGGAAGAGTTCCTAGGTCAAACAACTAGCCTAGAAAAACTAAGGTAAAACCCTAGAGGACCCTCACAAGGAGATGTGCCTCAACCAACTAAAGTGACAAGAAGGATGGCAATGATTTATTCTAGGATAAAATGCAGCACTAGGTCTACCATTGAGACTTGAACGTCCATCATCAAACACCATTCAAACAAAGAGATACGAATCGTGACCTCCTTGTGCTCGTGTTTAGCCAACAAATCAAACCATCACCTAGAAAAGAATTTCATTAGAGGAAATTTAGGGTCTAAAATGGGCTTTATAAAAAAACGCACCAACAATAATTCCCTATGAGATGGAATTCAAGAACCAATAGAATTCCAATAAAATGAATCAACCATAATGGTTGAATTGACATATTTGTCATAAAAAAACTACTTTTTTAGTTCGTATTTTCGACATATCTCCTTGTGTTTTTACTTAAAGTTTGATCGGGAGAGATCGTTGGATGCGGAATTTGATTTCGCATCCAACGAGTACCCACACTGTGTACTTTTGATGGAACCCGCTACCCCAAAAACATGAAATACCTGAAAAAATGTGATGATGATGTCATCATCACGCTTTTTCAGGTATTTCATGTTTTTAGGGTAGCGGGTTCTGTCAAAAGTACACAGTGTGGGTACTCATTGGATGCAAAATCAAGTTCCGCATCCAACAATCTGTCTCGATCAAAATTTGAGTAAAAACACAAGGATATATGTCGAAAATATGAACACAAAAAATAGTTTTTTTTCTTTTTTCCTCCAAAATTAATAAATATTATTTTATTATTTTTACTATAATTTTATTAGTTTCCTATTTTAACAAATGCATAGTGTATTATCCCTTAAGTTTTGTCTATAAAATGAAACTGACGAGATCTATTTATATGATCTCATAGTCATTTTTTAAATATCTAGGTCTACATACCTTAAAATAAGTCAATTTGAAATTATAAAATGTCAACTTAAAATTAAAAGAATATAATAATAAAATACAGCCTAAGGTAGGTTCAAGGTAGGATACCTGCGGTATTTGTATCCTCAGGTGCCAAAACACGCTCAAAGAAGCGAATCACTCTGAACGAAATGCTGGATTGAGCTAGAGGGAGGGAATTATACCCCAATCTAACCCATATAATGCTATAAAATCCCTTAATGCCATCCTCAAAGCATGAAAATGACCTGCATGGAGGATGTCTTCCTCTGAGGAGATAAGACCAGGGAGAGCAATAACCCACTAGCTAAAGGGCTAGGATGGTGTCCTAAGTGGCTTTGAAGGGAGATGAATGTCTCATAGCTGAAGTAAAGGCCACCATGTGACCTAGTGGTCAACCCTTAGGGGCCCCGAACACCAACCCCAAGGTTAAAAACCCAATAAAGAGCAATCAACAGTGCCATTAATCCATAGTACCCCTCAAGGATGACCAAAGGGCCCAACCATGACCACAATTGCTTGATAATGCCTATCCAGGTTGAAATAATTGGCCCTCTCTCCCTGGGGCACACCTGAAGGTGCGTTGGGTACATGTGCATCCTAACATTGCCTCCAATTGCGAGACGAGTGCTCTTCATGAGAGTGCTTGAGAACCTATGAATCTACGGGTACCTATAGACCTACACACATATCAAATGTCCAAAGGGATTAAAATCGTCTAGAGGAAGACACTTCCTTCCTGCCTTGTTCACAAAATGAGGGAAACAAACTAAGAACAATGAAAACTAACTAATTACTGAAAAAACATCAAATGCAATGCATAAAAATATGGCTAATCCAAATAAACCTACCTAACCTAAGCCTATCAATCAAAGTAGGTTAGGTGAAGTCATGTCACACACCTCAAAAATCGTAAAAAAAAAAATTATACACACATTTAACTAGAAATATTCATACAATTATAGTAAGCATTATTACTTGTGAGTTTAATAAATGATGCTTATGTAAGTTACTTACATGATTATTCTACTTATGTCATGTTTCTCAAGCTGCGGTAATAACAGAGTTTTAACCGTTGCATATATCCATGTTTGAAGGCGATGTTTAAATACTTGCTTTGTTTTTTTGTTATGTTTTACTAGGGCCTTACTTAGCCCCAAGGCTTGGGAGACTAGACCATAGTCTTGATCTCGCCTTGCAATTGCAATAAGGTTTTTGGGGACTACATCACTTACCATAGTCCTAAAGCGCAATGTATAATGTAGCATTAGAAAGGACATTGGTCCTAAGGAGCAAAGGGTGTATGGTAAGGTTTGAATAATGTACATTCGTTATGGTGTTATGCCATGATTTGAAAGGTTAATATAATAGTTGTTTGGTTTATATGGAAATGGTTTATATGTGATGCGGTTCTTACCATAGTATTTACACAAGGCTCGATGCAATAATTGTAATCCATGATTACATCTGGTTGTGGGTTAATGAACCGTACCCTAGTTGACTTGGGACTTAAAAGCGTTGTCCTGACTACGAGTTGACAACACAGCTAGGCTTCCCACAATCGCTTTGAGATCTTATCTCAGCCACCCACTTGTTCATCGCGATTCAAAGAAATTGGTAGGGTCTGGAACATTTGAGAGCTGAAGCTCTGCTTTGTTAATGGTGACTTGTTAGAATTTCTGGTGTAAAATCTTGCTACGGTTTTGATGGAATTGTGATTGGTTTCTTCCCAAGGTATGTCTGTGTTACCATGGCTTCCATGGCCATATACAACATGTTGTTTCTCTTTCAAAAGAATCGGCCATCAACTCTAGCTTCGATGCCTCCCTTCACTAGGTAAAAATTGGATTGATAAAGATGCAAGAATTTATTAGGAGGCTTTTTTTAAAGGTTTCTACTGTAACTCATATTGCTTGGTGGTTTTTGTGTAGGTAGAGGAGGGATAAGGGAAACCCCGAAGGAGCCAACCCCTGGCCCTCTATGCAACTCATATAAGGTAAACATATTTTAAATTTTAATTTGTTTATAGTGGTCTTTTTAAAAGTTGTTTTGATTGCAACAATGCGTTTCTTGCAGGTTAGGAGCACTGGTGAGGAAGGAGACAGGGTCACCTCCTCCCAGGCATGCATCTTATAATGTGTAGGTAAACAAAACCCAAAATTTTTTCTCTGGTTTCCATTTTGTATTTCAAATAATTTTACCCACAATTTCTAAATGTTTAGTGTTTTGATGCATGCACTAAATGCCTGAGCAAAAGGAGTTGAGAGGGGAGAAATGACTCCAGCTCTGTGCAAGATAAGTTTAAAGTGTTTTTTTTAAAACCCCAAGTTTTAATATCTCATTTACAGCGAGATTTACAACCTATTTGCTTTGAATTGTTTTTATGTGCATTATGGCTTGTTTTAGTACTTGCGTTAGTGCTCGGGGTGCCATCCCAGATGGACTTACCACCACTTCGCTTACTCTGTAATTAGAAGTTGTTAGGGTTTAATGAACAATGGTGGAAGCCATTATAGATGGTTTTACATCCACACCTTGTATGCATATACCAATTATGATATTGTTTAATGTATAAATGAGTTGATATGACCCTTAGGGTTTTTGCATTTTTTGGTGAAATTCCTGTCACAAGTTAAACTGTGGTTATATTTCTATGTTTTAGCGAATGCATTTCTAAGTAGATCTTGTTAGCTAATTTTATATTTGATTTTGAAAAAGAATACTTGTGCTTATATTTTGTGTAAGCAATGGTTTCCATATGAATGGGCTTATGACCATAAAGTTGCGAGACCGTAATCTCTTAACCTTGTTATTGTTTAATTTTAAAATATATTACGACCCATAGGGTCTTGCGATTTTGGTGGAGTAAGTTTATCATTAAAATTGTGGTTATATTATATAATGCATGCATTTGGATTGGATTCATTTTAGATATGGTTACTCTACTTTATTAATACTAGGTTGCCATATTAGATGGGATTGTTACCGGTCTTTGGAAAGGGAAGATTCGCTGCTGCGAATTGTTGGCATCTTGATTTCAAAACTTTAATGTGGATTACTATGGATACCTTAAGTCCAATTATTGATTGTTAGTTTTAATGAATTTGATAGGATATTTGTAGATCCGTAAATTATTTTATGTCTTAGGGGTTTTAGGGATTTAGAGGCCAGGGAGAATTTGTAGGGAAAGAGGCCTAAATTTTAGGGAGGCAAAAAAATGCATTTTTTTTATTTTTTTATTTTTAGGGTTTTCGGCATAAAAATGCAGACCTAAAATTAACCTAAAACTAATCCTAAACTAACCCTAGAACTAGGTTTTTTAGAAGATAAAATGCGTGAAAACCAAGGGAACTAACTCTAGCAAAAATCCTTGTCACAACCTAGGGCATCTAGAGAGGATGGCTAGCCTAGAGAGGAAGAGTTCCTAGGTCAAACAACTAGCCTATAAACCTAAGGTAAAACCCTAGAGGACCCTCACAATGAGACATGCCTCAACCAACTAAGGTGACAAGAAGGGTGGCATTGGCCTATTCTAGGAAAAAATGCAGCACTAGGGATACCATTTAGACTCAAACATCCATCATCAACCACCATTCAAACAAATATATAAGAATCATGACCTCCTTGTGCTCATGTTTAGCTAACAAATCAAAACATCACCTAAAAAGGAATTTCACCAAAGAATTGTGAGAAAAAACTTGCATTAACCCAAAAAAACTTCCTCAAGAGGAGTGCATCCATCCAAAGAGCCTTAGCAAGGGTATAACAAATGCATAGTGTATTATCCCCTAAATTGTGTCTTTAAAATGAAAGTGAGGAGATCTGTTTATATGATCTCACACTCACTTTTTAAATATCCAGGCCTACATGCCTTAAAACAAGTCAATTTGAAATTATAAAATGTCAACTTAAAATTAAAAAAAAATAATAATAAAATATAGCCTAAGGTAGGATACCTCGGGTATTTGTATCCCGAGGTGCCAAAACACGCACAAATAAACGAATCACTCCGAACAAAAGCCTAGAGTGAGCTGGAGGGAGGGTGTTATGCCCTATCTAACCCCTAGAATGTTGTAAAATCCCTCAATGCCCTCCTCAAAACATGAAAACGACCTAACATGGAGGATGTTTTCTTTTGATGAGATAAGGCTAGAGAGAGTAGGAACCCACTGGCTGAAGGGAAAAGACGGTGTCCTAAGTGGCCGTGAAGGGAGACAAATGTCTCACAGCTGAAGCAAAGTCCACCAGAGCACATAAACAAGATATGTAGCCATGTGACCCAGTGGTCAACCATCAGGGGCCCCAAACACCAACCCCGAGGTGAAAACCCCAATAAAGGGTAGTCAACAGTGTCATTAAGCCATAGTACCCCTAAAGGATGACCAAAGGTCCCAACCATGACCACCATTGCTCGATAACACCCCTCTTGGTCGAAACAATTGGCCATCTCTCCCTGGGGCACAACTGACGGTGTGTTGGGTACAGGGGCAGTGTAATAGTGTAGACCTTCATGTAATCGTTGCACTGTGCAATCAATAAAATTTCATGTTTATCACATGTTCTGTTTCATATTTCTTGTATCCATGGTTTATTAATATGTTTGTGGCTAAATGGAATCCTTCTTTCATGTAAATAACTCTTTTAACCTACTTTAAGGTATATTTGGAATTTAAAGTTGATTAGGAGTGGACTTGATCTCGACTATTGTTGAATTGAATACTTGGCAAGAGAGAAACCTTATGCGTGTTCATTCCTTCTCACAAAAAACATGACGTAGTAGAACCACTCAATTTCGCTCTCATGGTTATGATTATCCGAAAGCTTCAGCTGAAAATTCAACTTGGCAGCTAATTTTATTTATTTTTTATTTTGTAATCGTCTTCTAAATTTAGCAAGCACCTCATCTCTGGGTTTGATCCGGATAAGATTGAGTTTAGAAAAGGTGAAAATTCAACTTGGCAACTAATTTAATTTATTTTTTTTATTTTGTAATCATATTCTAATTTTAGCAAGAACCTCAAGTCTAGGTTTGATCAAGATAAGATTGAGTTTAGAAAAGGTGAAAATTCAACTTGGCAACTAATTTTATTTATCTATTATTTTGTAATTATCGTCTTCTAAATTTAGCAAGCACCTCATTTCTAGGTTTGATCGTGATAAGATTGAGTTTAGAAAAAAGGGAAAAAATATAATAATTGAAACTAACTATATAATTTGAAAATTTGATTGTTTACTCGGATTTCTATTGGAATTGAAAGAATGCTTGCTTGATGTTATCTCCAGCAGAGTCATCGTGGGTTATTTTTTTTTAAGGCTGCTTCCAGGCTTTTAAAAAGTCAAGCTGCATATTGTCCATTGACATTGATTTTTTATGTTGACTGCTATTTACTATGTTTTGTTTCATCATGGATTTCTCATCCTTGATCATGCCTTTACTCTTGAAAACTTGGATTGGTGTTGTAAAAATCCCTCTTCAGTCTTGTTACCACCTAAGTGGTACTTAGTGGTTTTTTTATCAAGTGATCCTGGTGAACTGGACAAGGATAACTTGTTTGGAGTTCAGAAGACCTTTGGAAGTACTTATGGGAAGTGCTTGTTGTACTATATCACATGTTCATACCCCATGGGGGAATTGCAATAAATGTTCTAGCATGATAGTGTCTATAAAAGAATCGGTCTATTAGACTTTATTTGTTAATCCGATCAGCCTAGGGTGTTTTTTCCCTTGGTTACTATTGGTTGTTGAATAAACAATTGATAAATTTTGAGCTTTTCACTCCATGCCTCCAAAGTTGGGGTGGTCGGCTTGGCATTTAGGCCTATTGAGGTTATTAGAGTCTATGTGTCAATGTATAAACATGCTAGGCATCATGGTCGAGTCATATGAACATGTCTAAGTCCCCCTAGGTTTTTTCAACTTTTTTAAATTTTTTATTTTTTCAGTGTTTTTTATTAAAATTTAATTTTTCCAAAACTTAGGCTATTTTTTAATAGTTTAATTGGAAAAATTGGTTTTGTAATAAAAGTGGGCTAAATAAGCAGTTTCAGTCATGTAGGTGCTCATTTTCAAGCTAAGAGCACCATGTAAACCCATGGACCCACTATTTCCTAGTTTTGAGTGATTTTCAGGTCAGAAAGCCCCAAAAAACCATTTATTGATTATTTTAATTAATAAATTGATGAATAATGGAGCAAATCCTGAATCATAGATCAGTGGATTCTCAGCCGATTTTATTGAAACTAGTCATATCTGAACCAGATTGACTGGATCTGACAAATCCTTGACAGAAGGAGGTGATCAAATCAGATCCAGAGTTGATCTTCAACAACTTTTATGGGGAATTGTGCCCTCTCTCTCTCCTCCACATGTGTGGACTCTCCTAGATGCTCTATGGACTGATGTGTCAGTTTATGGGTTCATGTGTCAGCTCAATCAACCCCTCGGTTGAGAAGTAGGCTCAGTTCAGCTTCAGATCTGCATTGATTGACTCTCCATCAGCAGATTTGATCTGTCTCCTTGGGATTTGCACCCCCCTTGGGCTAGATCTCCTAGTTTTTTTATATATCCAAGCATAAGACTCCTCTTCCAAGATAGTTAGAACTGGGATTGAGGTGTTGTTGCTCTTGTATTGTATTGTTTATTATTCTGGAATAAAGAAGTTTTGGAGGCAAGATCTATGGTGTAATGCTCTTCATGTGTGGATGGTGATTGTCAAATGCTTATGAGGTATAATCTGTGTTATTTATCACTGCTTTTGCTGGTTAATTGTTGGCCTTGAAGGAGAGAGATATCTCCTGTTAGGGTAAGAGTTTATTTTGTTAGAATAATCAACCCATAGTTTACTACCTTAGACATTAATTTAATTATTTTTGTCTTATTTTCCTAGTTCATGTGTCCCACCTTGTGCAAGTTGTCATTTACCTATCCATAGTGGTCAAACTGGCCTTATTTGACCCATGTAGTACTTGGGAAACCTCAAGGAATCAAATCTACTTTATTCCTGGCCTCCTAAGTGCCCTTCTACTTTTTCTTCTTTATTGCCTACTTTTTCAGTGTTTTAAGGCAAAAGGAAAAGCTTGACTAGGTGAGGTTGGCTAGTTTTTTGTCCTACACATCCTCCTCTCTTTTCTCATTGTAAAAGCATGTATGAGTTGTCATTCCATCACTCTTTAGCTTTCCTAATCCTTTTTTCCAATTTGTGAGCCCAATGACAGATTTGGGATCAGCTTTTTACACCTATGGGGGATTTGCTTATTTTTGGTAAGCCTGCTTTTGACTAGATTCGATGTTCCTTCTCATGCAATCGAATATACTATGTAATTATTTAATGAATCAACCTATTATGTTACAGTGTTGGCTATTGTACACTGAGTTAATACAGTTTAGTGTTCAACTCCAATTTCAGTCTCTTTTGTGAGTGATTTTGCATGATCAATTGTTAGTTGTTGTGAGTAAAATTAATCTATCACTGGGTTCAATTTCCACATGGTATCAGAGCCATTGTATATTGATTTCTCTCCTTCAAAATTGTTTTGCAGGTTCGACATCAGTGACTGGGATACTTCTACTGACAGCCGGGACAGATTTTCTAAGCTATGGATCAATCACAGAAAACTATCTTGACTCCCTTCAATTTCTTTGAATGGAAAGCAGAGATGGAGATACTATTGAGAGAGAAAGGCCTCTATAGGGTGACTATGGAAATAGAAGCAGAGCCCAATGCAGCTACAGAGAAGATAAAATGGCACAACAGGAGGGATGAGGCCTATGGTCTCCTGTGTCTGAGTATTTCCAGAGACCTCCTTTTCCATATTGATGGATTGACATCACCGAATGAAGTATGGGAGAATATTTCTGATCTTTTTGTAAATATAGATGAGATGAGGGGACATCAAATCGAAAATGAGCTGATTTCTCTGAGTCCAAATAGCTTTGAATCCCTGCAACTATATTTCTCCAAGTTCAAAGCACTAGTTTTGCAGCTGAAATAGTCTGGGATCGAAAAGAAGGATGATCAGCTCATCCTAGCCATTCTCTTGAAGCTAGGCCCTGACTATTCAGTGTTTGTTTCAACCTTCTATGCCACAAAAATGACAGCTCGAACCTGGAAGATGCCTAGCCTTGCAGATTTCATGGAATCTCTCACACAAGAATAGGATAAGCTGGTGATGATGGGCACCATCAAACCATCCAAAGATCAAGCTCTGATTGCTGGAGATTCAAAGGTGGATTCAAAAAGAAAAAAAAAATCTAAAAAGCCACCTGAGAAAAAGAGAGACAAGAAATAGTCTCCAGAGGAGCCATAAGGTTCCAAGAAGAACTACCAGAAGAAGAAAAACAAAGGTGAAATGAGCAAGTGCGTATACTGCGATAAGGGAAATCACACTGAAAACTCTTGTATGAAGAAGCAAATAGACATGTTGACCCAACTCCCAGAGAAGAATGGCATCTCCCTTCCAGACAACTCAAAGAAGAGAGAAGCAGGATCAAGTTCAGATGACAAAGAGAGAGTTCATGCTCTAGTTGCTGGCACATCAAGCTCACCCAGTTTTATCATTGATTCTGGAGCTTCAAGGCACATGGTTTCGACCAAGGAGGCCTTCTCCTCACTTGAAATGTTGAAAGGACCACCTATAATACTGGGAGATGACTCTCTCATTGAATGTTTGAGCAAAGGGAGGATTGATCTTGATCATGATCAGTTCAGCAATGTGTTGTACGTGCCTGGTCTTGCCTCCAACCTCTTGTCACTGTACCAGATGACCCACACTGGGTCTCCTAAGAAAGTCATATTCTTCCCTGATGAAGTTGAGATCACAGAGATCTCAAGTGGTAGAGTCATTGCAAAAGGAGTTGCAAATCATGCTCAAAAGGTATACATGTTCTCACACTTCCTACCCTACTCAAACCCCTCTACTCTTATGATTCATGCTAATGAGGCTAGCAAGATTTGGCATGAAATATTTGGCCACCTAAACTAAAAATATCTTTCTGATCTTAGTGAAAAAGAGATGGTCATAGGGTTTCCCAACATAAAATTTTCCAAAGGAGTCTGCCTAGGTTGTATCCTAGGAAAACACCCAGAGCACAAATTTGAGAGAGCTAGTCATGAGAGAACCTCTGCACCCCTCGAGCTGATCCACAATGATGTTGCTGGCCCATTCCCTCATATGTCCATGAGTCAGGCCAAATATGCATTGAATTTTATTGATGAATTTTCCAGGCATTGCTGGGTTTACTTCCTGAAACACAAGTCTGAAGTTTTTGGCCTCTTCAAAGTCTTTAAGGCTTTGGTTGAAAACCAGTCTGGGAGGAAACTCAAGGTCCTCAGATCCGACAATGGTGGTGAGTATGTCAAGTCTAAGTTTATTAATTATTGTGCAGATGTAGGTATTCAGATGCAGAATTCTATCCCTTACACACCACAACAAAATGGTGTTGCTGAGAGGAAGAACAGATTAGTGAAGGAGATGGCAACATGCATGATGGAGGCCAAAACTTTGCCACCAAAGTACTGGGCCGAAGCTATCAACTGTGTAGCCTATATTCAGAATAGGGTGCCTCATAAACATCTTCATGGTATGACTACTTTCGAAGCATGGAGTGGGCACAAGCCAGATGTGACCTATTTCAGGATTTTTTGGCTCAAAGGCTTGGGCTAGAATTCCAACAGAGAAGAGGAAGGATTTGTAGCCCCAAAGCCAAGAGTGTCTTTTTGTTGGATACTCTAAAGATTCAAAAGGGTACAAACTGATAAATTTGATCACAAACAAAGCCTTCATTGAAAGGTGTGTTCAATTTGGAGAAGAACCCCTTGCAGCAGTGGAAGTTGGAGAAGCCTTTTCTCCACCTGAACCTCAGGAAGTAAGTAAAGAGTTTGTTGAACATGCTGATTCTGATTTTTCTTATGGAGATGATTTTATTGCATACCCTAACATCCCTAAAAGTCCAAAATGGGCGGCCAATACACTACATGCAGCAGGAGAGCTAGCTGGGGATCCCAATGACCCAAGGAGACTAGATCTCAATTTGAGAGTGGTCTGTGCATGAAGGATCCTATGTTTGCTGAAAAATGCTATTTGATGGTGGAGTCTAATCCCCAAACATATGAATAAGTAGCAGGAGATCCAATATGGAAAACATCCATGAAGGAGGAGTTCAACTCACTCCAGAAGAGCAACACATGGGAGCTAGTGGATCTTCCCCCAGGGAGAAAGTTAGTCCAGTGTAATTGGGTCTATAAGACCAAATTTGCTGCTGATGGTTCACCACTGAAGTACAAGGCCAGATTTGTAGCCAAGGGCTACTCACAAGTTCATGTCATATATTACAATGAGACCTTTTCCCCAGTGGCAAAGATGGATTCCATCAGGCTAGCCTTAGCCATTGCAGCCTCAAGGCAATGGGAGGTACATCACATGGATGTAAAATGTGCCTTCCTGAATGGAGATCTCACTGAAGAGATATATATGCAGCAGCCTCAAGGTTTTTCTACTAACCCTTCTCTTGTGTGCAGGTTGAGAAAGTCATTGTATGGGCTAAAGCAAGCCCCCAGGGCTTGGTATGCCAAGATCGATAGCTTCTTTCTATCACTGAATTTTGTTCGATGCAAATCAGATCCAAATGTCTAGTTGAATTTAGTTAATGGTTCATTAATGATCATTGTGTTATATTTTTATGACCTCCTCATTACAGGAAGCTCAAAGGATGAGATTGCTCCTTAAAGGGTGTTATGAACCAAGCCTTCTCCATGACAGTTTTGGGGCTCTTAAGTCAATTTTTGGGGCTTGAGATTGCTCAAACCAAAGCTAGAATCAAGGTGCACTAGTAAAAATATGCTTGGAATTGCTGAAAAAATTTAGAATGAAGGATTTCAAAGCAAGCAAAACTCCTTTCCTTTCAGGAGTGAAGCTAGAAGAAGCTGATTCTTCACCTATGGTAAACAATACACTGTATAGGAAATTGATTGGATGTTTGTTGTATCTGACACATACTAGACCTGATCTTTCTTATGTAGTAAGTGTGGCTTCTAGATACATGGATCAGCCTCATGAGATCCATTGGAAAGCAGCCAAAAGGATCCTTAACTTTGTTCAGGGAACAAGGACACATGGGATCTTCTATAAAGCAAAATCTAATCTTGATTTGATTGGATTTACTGACAGTGATTGGGCAAGTGATAGCACTGACAGAAAGTCCACATTAGGATATGTGTTCATGCTTACAGAAGGGCCAATTAGCTGGTCAAGCAAGAAACAAAGTGCTATTGCACTCTCATCTACAGCATCAGAGTACAGAGGAGTTGTTAATGCAGCAACTCAATGTTTATGGTTGCAGGGTTTACTTGGAGAGTGTGGCTTCGAATCAGAGTACTCAACTACCATCTACTGTGATAACTAGAGTACCATTCGAATCTGCAAAGATCCAGTTCAGAATCAGAGAACCAAACACATTGAGATCCATATGCACTACATCAGAGAGCTTGTGCATGATGGCACCATTCACCTACTCTTCTGTTCATCTTCAGAACAAGTAACTGATATCTTCACCAAAGCATTTTGTGAGAATACCTTCAGCAATATCAAATCACTGCTGGGGATTGCTGATCATGCTGTGAAGCATGAGTGAAGACAAAATTTCCAAATTTTGTTTTACAGTCCATGTTTAAGGGAGGATTTTCCCAAGTTGGTTTTGCCTCTTTCTTTGGTTGTATGGACATACAGTATGTAAAAGGGTGACTAAGCCTTGTTACTAGGCCCTATAATTTTCTGATATATTACTCATAATTCAGGCTTAAGGGGGGGTGTTAGAATAATTAACCCATAGTTTACTACCTTAGACATTAATTTAATTATTTTTGTCTTATTTTCCTAGTTCATGTGTCCCACCTTGTGCAAGTTGTCATTTACCTATCCATAGTGGTCAAAATTTCCTTATTTCACCCATGTAGCGCTTGGGAAACCTCAAGGAATCAAATCTTCTTTATTCCTGGCCTCCTAAGCACCCTTCTACTTTTTCTGCTTTATTGCCTGCTTTTTCAGTGTTTTAAGGCATAAGGAAAAGCTTGACTAGGTGAGGCTGACTAGTTTTTTGTCCTACACATCCGCCTCTCTTTTCTCCTTGGAAAAACATGTATGAGTTGTCATTCCATCACTCTTTAGCTTTCCTAATCCTTTTTTCCAATTCGTGAGCTCCATGACAGATTTGGGATCAACCTTTTACACCTATGGGGGATTTGCTTATTTTTGGTAAGCCTGCTTTTGACTAGATTCGATGTGCCTTCTCATGCAATCAAATATCCTATGTAATTATTTAATGAAACAACCTATTATGTTACAAGGTTGGCTATTGTACACTGAGTTAATACAGTTTAGTGTTCAGCTCCAATTTCAGTCTCTTTTGTGAATGATTTTGCATGATCAATTGTTAATTGTTGTGTGTAAAATTAATCTATCAATGGGTTCAATTTCCACATATTCTAGTTTGATTTATGCTCTTAATGTTTCTTGTTTCCGATCTATTGGAGTTGTATGTATTTTAAGTTTAATTGCATGCTTTCCAATTATCTCTTCCAGCAGCACTTATGTTTTAACCATCTGTTTGTGCAATGATTTCTAAGTTGTAGGTGATATCGCTTGTAGAAGAGGTTGAGCTGGTTTGCATATTCCCCATCTTCAATATATTCTAAATGACATAGTGCCTCGGTGTTCCACCAAAGTAGACTCCAAATCCCAACATTCCTAGGCTTCCAACACTCTTTCTCTCTCTTCCTCCTTCAAAATCTTAATTTCTCTACAAATTGGTTACTTTTAAAGAATCTTGTTGCTTAGATCCGTCTCACAAATAAAATTAAATATAGATATATTTCATAATATCCTTTATTAATTTTATATCTCAGTTCCATTTTGCATATAAACTCATATTTTAAGAGATCTAGCTGAAATTATCCTCTTTTTTGCAAACATTTTAAAGAAAATTTGTAGCTTGCTTTTAAGGTAGTTTCCTTTGCTGTACTTTAAAGTTTCGTATTCTGCAATAAAAGTGCACATCTCATTGGCTACCCAAACAGCAAGCCAATATCCCAAGGAAAGCTTGCTTTCCTTGGTTCCTTTTTGCAAAAATTAGATTACCCCTGTTTAACAATTTTTACTTGGTTTTTTTTTGTAATTAGCGTGGTGACCCAAAACACTTTTAAAGTGTGTTTGGGAACATTATATTTTAATTGCTCACTGTTTTTTAGCAGGTTTAACATAAAAGAGAAGGAGACTCTACCAAATTTCTAACTCTTGGACGAACCAGAGCTTCCCGGAAGCTTCCCCCACTGCTGTGTTTTAATTCAAGCTTGTTACAAGCTTGTTGTAATCCTTTGGATCCCAGATAACAGGGACCAAAGTGTATCAATTTCAATTTGCTGATATTGTAAATCGCTGCTAATAAAAATAAGAGGTCCTTTCGAATAGGCTCTTTTGAGCCTATTCACCATCCCCCCTGGGGGGATTTGCGTCAGTGTCAATTGACCCGAAAGGGGAAAGAGATGCATGATAGGACTAATTAGAAAACCAGAATTATGTATATGTGTTTTCCTTTTCATGAATTGTTTCATCAGCTATTATAAAATTAACCCCTCCTTGATTCCCTGATTGAGATCCACTTGGATCGAAAGAGGTTCCTGGAGGATTTTCTTTTTAACAAGAACACCCATCTCAAAATTTACTAAAATTGACAAGACTCCGGTGTGTATGCTCTACACTTGGCTGTGGTTCATCCGATCAGTCAAGCTGTATCAAAAGCACTTGAGTGACTAGAATAATTATGATTCACTCTCCCAAATTGACAAACCATCAAGTGAAAATCCAACACCTAGATCAAACCATTACAGTGGAAAAATACCCAAAGGAAGTGGGAACTCCTGAAAAGTGACCTTGAGGTGCCGATATATGTCACACTCTAATGGGTGCATTATGAACAATAGCCCCAGAGACTCCATTCATCCCACATATTCCTTGTGGGTATCCGTGACAGTTTAGTTTTGGACATACTCCAAGTACTCTCGGGTATATATGGAGTCCCCCTTCACCTAATTTTAATCAACTCATATTTCACATTAACTTAAAACGTACCAAGAGGCAATCAGAAAAATTTCACTCCAAGCACATGCAAGTACATTGATTATATTTTGACTCCATTTTAAGGCACTGGTTATTTTCTTTCTATATATATATTGTGTCTCAGCATTGTGCTTTCGTGCGCTTATTTTGTATCTTGTCATCTATGGTTGTTTATGGTTAAATTTCAAACTCCTAAGTAACTCAATTTAACATAACCATACTATATAATTTTTCCTTAGTAACTTAATAGGGTCTACCCCCCTTGGCTTCGTTAGGAGTTAAGCCTAAACGAAGGAGTCAAGAACAAGGTGACAGCCTTGACTCGAGACTTTCCCCCAAGGACACACCGAGTGGCTTCAAGATTTTTGCCACATGACCTAGGTGTATGAAAGGAGGCAACAGGTCTCCAGACAAAAAGAGAATGAATTTTTCCACATAACAGATAATGGATCGACTTATCTTTTATTGTCATTCAAATCATTTAGAGTGCATTCTACATTGTCTTGGAAGAGTTGAGTTGTAGGTGTATATTAGAGAGATCAAGCTGTGCAATCCGAAGTGCACAACATGATAGACAATATTATTTTTTCTCCTTTGGATCTAAAAGGCGGTAACTGTTAAGGATAGTATTTCACAACTTCATAACTTCTTATGATTTAATTAAATACTTCTCATTTACAACATTAATTTAATGATGGGAGCAGTCTACAACAATGACGATTTCGCCCGAACAGTGAGATTTTGGGTGAAATCTTCCAATTGCAAATGGGCTCTGGTACGGTTACCGTCTCCATCCACTTTCTGAATCCCTTTACCATCACATCATTAATTAGTCCATCAACTCTAGCTCTACGTTCGATGTTGGGGTGGCATAGTTAATGTAGGTTGGTGGAAAATCCATTGCACCAAACTCCCTCCCGTGTATTCCCAAACTCATTTCAAACTCTGCTCTACTGTTGTTCTACCACACTCTACTACGAAACAGAGTCTCTACGAAACTGGACATTTTTAATTCTATTGTGGAGGTTCACTTCTCTACTCTGGAGAATTGGAGGAAGCCGTCTATTGGATCAACCAGGTCTTGGAGTTGGAGGTTTCCACACTACGAAACTATGCTGAAGGAGGATCAAAACTCTACTGAACTCTACTCTGCTGTCACGCTATGAAACTCTACTGAAAGGGGGTCGAAACTCTACTGAACTCTGCTCTGCTGCCACGCTACGAAACTTTGCTGAAGGAGGTGACTGTCTCTAACACTCAATGTCTCTAGTATTTAATATTGAATTGCTTAATCCACCATTGAAGTTTTACTTTTATATTTTGTTGTTGTGTTTATTTCACATTCATATCGCATGCCAAAATATTCTCCTATGGGATTGTCTTTTTAATCAGTATTTTTTCTTGATATGTTATGATCTATTACAGGTACTTGGAATTGTCTTTTATTTGTTCCCATTTTCATTCGTATCTTTGTATTTGAAATGGGTTCAAAAATACCCTATATATGATTTGAAGCGACTTGGATTTTAGCACCTTGTTATTTGATTGTTAATAACAAATGTCAATCAGAAATGTGAAACCTTTAGCATTATTTCCTATGTGCATGTATTTGGTTCTTTCACCATGTACTCTAAGTACATACCCCGTGGAAGGGGATATAGGGGTCTGGGGTATTGGTCCTTGTATAGATCTTGGACATCTGAAATTTCACTTATATGTGTAGAAGCCGTTAGAAATTCCATCTCATATGATAGGTAGCATGTGGACTCAGTACCTTCCCTCTAATATCGTGTAGCTTTCCAAACCAGGTTGAAATCCTCGCTAGTCAAGATAGTGAAATGAATCGTGGCTACACATTTTCGATATAGATCTGACATTTGAACTTTTTAGATTGCAAGGGAAAAGAACACATTAGCAAATTAATAGCATGGCAGTGCACAACAAAGGTGTTGTTCAAGGATTCTTATTTTTTTCAAGCTTTCTCTTAAGTTTTATCTCGGAAATGCTATCTCACAAAACGGAGCGAAATGTCCTTATTTTCGTTTAGTATATACTCTATAGCGTAATGGGTATTGAGTCTTGCCAATATGAAATCTACCTGGAGAATGTATTGTACCTCTCAAGAACTGTGAATGAGGTTAATTATTTAATGTAAAATGTTCACTAGTTTGTCAGTTAACCCATGCAACCAAAACTTTTGACTTAGGGGTTGTTTATGTGTAAGAAACCTTTCTGGTTGGAAAACTTCTGTGAAATGTTTCTAGATGTTTCCTGGCATATTCTAGTACAAAATTTCCATTTCCTACTGTTAAAATAAATTTTAATCTTATTTGTATTAGGTTGGCAGGCATAATAACTTAGAAACTTAAAAAAAAATAAAGAAATTAGCAGTGAAAAAGAGTGAAAAATTGAAATTCCTTGTACATACATCTATGTGCGCACTACATCTATAAGTTTTCTCCTTCCTATCTCATATATCTATACATAGATATGTCATTCCCCAATTGTGTGAAATTTTGAAAGTGCCATTTATGTAACCTGTTTTGTTTCCAAAACTTGTACCCTTTTCCCACCCCGAGTGACATAGTATTAAACATAAGTGATAAGAGTGAAACTATTTGATGGATTGAATAGGATTGGTAGTTTCGAATTTCAATGTAAGTTGCCACTTGGTAGGATGGTCCGATTGGTCAGTAGCTAGGGACTTTTTATTTTATAGTCATAATGCTAGTCAATTATTAACCATTTTTTAGAAAGTTTTAGCTGTGAACAGTGAACAGTGGGAGCTATTCACCATTGTTTAGAAAGTTTAAAATTTCTATATAAGTAGTAAAGGTTTTCAACGGCCTTGGGAGTATAGCTGGGGCATTGCAAACACAGTATCTATAGTAAAATTATTTTGTTTTTGTTAAAGAAATAGATATCCCAGACTGAAGTGTGTTATGACAAAATTAGTGAGAAGTATAGTTCAGTCTATTAGACCCATTTAGTCTAAAGGAGGGAAATAAATTTAAGAGAAGAAATCACATTTAATGAATCAATGAATCATTAACTAATAGTAAACAAGTATGTTATACCTCTGAAGTCAAGTTTTAGCCTAGTGTTGTTGTAGACTCAACTATTTAAATTCACTAGTGTGTTAGTCTAAATAAATCTCAGCTACTTTTTACAGAATGGGATATTTCATTTTCATCTTGTCTCATACATCCTACCCTATGGGGTTCAAAGATGAAAATGAAATATCGCATTCTGTAAATAGTAGCTAAGACTCAGAATGTACAGGTTCTAGACATTGTATAATGTATTCTAGACCTTTCTAAGTAGTTGAGATACTTTATGTCTACATTATGCTATATTGTGACATTTTCAAGGCATTGGATTTAATTGTTCAATTAGCATCTCATTAAAAATTGTTTGTGTTTATGTTTTTGTCTTTTCAGGTCATTCAAAAGGTGAAAATACATGATGGAGAATAAATGGAAATTTTGCATTGATGTGTCATGTTACCCCAATCCAGGACGAGCAATCATTGCTTATTTCCTACTCAACAATGCTTCACATGAGGTTTTCCAAAGACATTGGGATATATCTGCTAGGACAACAAACAACGAAGCATACTATGTTGCACTTATTGAAGGGCTAAAAGCAGCCAAAAAGTATGGTGCAAATGACATTTTTGTCTTCACCAACTCGGAACTTATTTGTAACTAGATCAAAGGGGTGTATTAAGTTCAAAAGTCAATTTAAAACCCCTCCATAAAGAAGAAAAAAACAATGTTGTTCAATTTAAATCATTTATGATAAATCACCACTCATATATTAAGAGGATGTCGAGTGGTCTATTGTCTGGGATGATGTCTACTTTAGGGGAGAGTGTGAAAGACTAAGTGGTTTCAATGTCTATTCCATCAAAATCTACTGCTAGACATTGTAACTCCTCTAGAATATGTATATGTTCCTTTGTTATATTTTTTTGGTGTTTGTCATGGTGTGGATATTTCATTAAGGAAGAATCCAATATGTGCCTCATCATGTAATGATATTGGATCGTACAAAAAATTGTGTCTTTGAAGATGGATATCTTTTGGTCTCTTTGAATTGGAAAAAGTAATGATCGAGAGATCTCGTTATAAATTTGATTTTAGTGCCGATGGGAAAAAGCACTAAGTCAATTTATGAAAATTTATGTTGCTAAGATGCATTCTTCCTTTATTTTTTATTTCTTATTCCTTATGTCTTGTCATTTATGATATTTATTTCCTAAATCTGCATATCAACCCTAGTCAA
Source organism: Pseudotsuga menziesii (assembly GCA_001517045.1). NCBI lineage: Eukaryota > Viridiplantae > Streptophyta > Pinopsida > Pinales > Pinaceae > Pseudotsuga > Pseudotsuga menziesii. The sequence continues at coordinate 176,457 of LPNX010440234.1, forward strand.
CTTTGCATCTAACTTACCGTTGTTAAAATTGTTCCTAGTTGCAGTTTTTTTGTAGACCTCCTGAGCTTCTTCTAGAAGTTCAATAATTAGAAGTGTTATTAGAGAAGAAAAGCAGAGAGATTGAGGAGATCTCTAGTAGATCCATTGATGTTTCAATATCTAGTCAAAATAATCAAGGTGGGCAATTTGAGGATATTGAGATGGAGTGGCCACAAACACTATCATCTTCAGAGCGAAAAATCAGAGAAATTAGTAACAATTTTTTTATCAGTAATAATGGAAGAAGCTTACAATTCCTACGAGGTGACTTTTGTCTTCACTTGTTTTGACAGGATGGACTGTTATAGATGAATGTTGAATACCATATTCAAGCTCAGTTATTCTTTTGTTTCTTGTATCTATTTCATTTTTTAAGTTACAAATCAAGTATCTAATTTATTATTGAGCCTCTTTAAAAGGTGTTTCCAAAGTCTCCATGTTCAGCCTCTTTAAATTCACCAAATGCTAAATGTTTCATCTTAGCAAGATTCCAAATTGATCCTTGTAATACAAGGAGTGGTGAACATTTTATTTTATCCAATGATTGGATGTGAAATTATATTTTCATCATATGAGGTCCGATGAATTTGGAACCCCCATCAAACATCCTGAAACAATTAATGATAATATAACAAATTTAAGTAAAAGGTAACTTTTATTTGAAGAATTTTATATTATCATTCCAAGTTATCTTGTGTCACTATCAAACAATTTGTTTATTACCCCAAAATGTGTTATTATTTGTAGGAATCCTACAAAGCAGGTTGACTCAACAATTTAGTAGGTTTAGAGTCTTACAATTTAGGTCTTTAGGTCATTTAAAAGAAATGAATTTAAGTTTCATGTCCAGCTGTTAAGTCCCACATTGACTTAGTTGAGTCAGTACAAACTCGACCGAGTTCAACAGTTTGGTGCTGAATTGGTTTAAAACTCAGCTGAGTACCAATCTGGTTTATTGGCCACATCAATACAGCCACTGGTCAACTCAGTCAACTTGACCAAGTCCAAGTCCAAGTTGGCCGATTTTTAAAAGACTGCATACAATGCAATCAAAAGGAAATATATATATATATATATATATATTCTCTGACCAAGACTCTCGTGACTGTGCCTCATTTATGATTACCTTCGTCTATTTTTCTGTTGGAATGCTTCTTGTGAGAAATATAGTCTATTGAGTTTGAGCCATGTGAGGGTCCCCTTGCAAGGAATGTTTATATCAGTGTTTGTTACTTCCCCAGCATCCTCATATTTATGATTTCATGTCAATGTAAGAAATTAGACATATACCCATAGATATTGATTTATCCTCCCCTAAAGCCATACACATTTGTTGCTTTTCTATTGTTTACTTGGGCTATGGGATTATACACACTTATGTCTGTCAAAAATAACTACACTAAATAGATCATATCAAGTCAAAGAGGACATGTGGGTAAACGGCCATAGAGCAGCAATATCAATTAGATAAGTTTACAAATTCAAAGAGACCCTTGAAATCATTATGAGAAAGTTGGAACATCATTAAAAGCATTCCATCATTACAAGGCATATATTTTATCCATGCCTATTATTTGCAAAATTAGAAAGAAAGCAAGCAAAGCACCTATCTTGCCACCATTGATGCCCTTTCTCCATTTCTGTCAGCCAGAGCACTTGAAGGTGATAGAAAAGTTGTGTAGACATAAATGTAGTACCTACACTACATTTCACTTATAACTTTAACAATAAAAGAAGCTAACTATTAGCCCCAAAGGTTATCCCTATTGGTAGATACTCTTGTGTGAAATTTCACAGAAGTGAGGATCAAATCTCATGGAGCATCTTGAGGCTTACCGACAGGTATTTCGACTGGTGCTTTCTACCATCTTCCTTCTGGAGAACCAAGAAGAGAGGAGAAAACCCAGGGGTGTTGGCAAGGTACCAACGTCCTCACTCGGAAATTGGAACACTTAATACAAGGGTGAGTGAGGAACTATATTTCTCCAAAAATTTAATTTTGAAAAAAAAACACAACCTATCAATATGACTATCTGGAGTAACTTGAAAGCACATTCTCGTGCTTCTCCTTGCAACATAAGAGAATTTCAACCAACCTAGGAGGCAAACAGTTCCACTAATTATCTAATGCTTGCAATTAGCATTGTAACACCAAGATACTAAATATATCTAGTAATGGTTGTCATGAGCAAGAATTATTTTTTAAGGTTGAAAGAAAACAACCCTTTCCACCAATGTAACCTATTTATATAAATGTCGAAAGTAAGATGAAAACGTATGCTCATGCCTCTTCTTGCAACAGAAGATAATTTCAACTAGCCTAGAAGGAAAACAGTTCCACCAATTGCCTAATGCTTGCAATTAGAATTGTAACACCAAGATACTGAATATATCTAGTAAAGGTTGTCATGAGCAAGAATTATTTTGTAAAAATTACATCCAAAAGTTGTTTCCAGATTACATCATGTCTTCCATGAACACGTCACTAAGCACTCAGAATGCTAAGACAAAAATATTATTTAAATCGGTTAGATGCCGACATTCAACATTTACAAGAACAGAATTGCATATTTAATGTCATGATGGACATTAGAAAATTTGCAAATTAGTGGATACTTTTGATATAACCACTCTTGCTGATGACTTAAAAATTCAATACGAATCGCTTATAAAAAAGAATGCAAAGAAATCACTTTCCCACTAGAGAATAATATACATTTAAGAATATATTCAAGCTTCTGCAGACTTTGAGTCAGGTGGGCTCCCAACAATCCAACTCCAAACTCCACGTGAGTTTCGTCTTTGTACAACATGTACTGCAGCTTTATGAGAAGCAACTTTTTGATCTACTTCCTTCTCCTAAAAAAATACTTGTTTTAGTTAAAAATGGCATCTAAGAATTCCGGCATTTTCTATGTTCCTTCATTTTTCCCCTTACTCTACTCGCATTCCCTTCTCTGGGATATTCTGTTCATTTTTATTTACTTATCGAGGAAAAAATTAATTAGTTAAATAATTAGAAAATACAAATACAAATAAAAATTGAATATATAGAGGAAGACAAATTTGACAAATAATTTTCAATTTGTCCAAAGAGAGTTCACCAAGCATTAAAGTTCTCCTTGCTTCTAAAGAAACCACTTTCTAAACTGAAATTTGCCATATAGCCAAATTTGGGATTTCTAAGATCAAAAGTAGTGTTTTAAGAACATCTTAAAACAATAATATATCAATAAATGAATATCAAAAATAAGTTAATTTGGCAAATGGACTAAGGGATATTTTAACATGGGAAGATCAAATAGATCATCTTCCACTATATCACGAGGATTTATATCATCAATAATTTTAAATGATCCTTTATTCCTAGTCAAAAAAAAGTTAGCAGGATATGGATATGGATACAGATCCACCAGATTTTTGAAAAGTCGGGATCTAGATACGACAGGGAAATGGCAAGTACAAAAAGGTATACAAATATTTTTACAGTTAGTGAAAAAAATAGAGTTAAGAATCAAAACCATTGATGAATCAAAAGAGTGGAACTATAATCTATAAACAAGGAGAGATATTGTGCATAGTACTATTAACCATCTATGTACCATGGCTGATAATTTGATAAGTTATAACCATCATTCATGATTGATAATTAAAAAATCCATTCCAAGGTCATAACAGTTCTTTTGTGAGCCACATCGACATGTCTATATTGTGAAAGAAAAGAATGAAGCTGGAGAAGCACAATGGGCAGATTAGATACCTTCTCATTATTGATATCTATTTAAATAGGAAATACAAATGACAATAGCACAGATGACCTAACTCACTAGTGACCTAACTCACTAACTAACTATGGGTGAGATTACACTCTTCAACACCCCCCCTTAATCTCAAGTGGTAGTACATCATCAGCATTGTCTATGCCTAAGTGCTCTCTTTGATATACAAATGCAGATGTTCCCAATGGTTTGGTGAACATGTCAGCTAACTACTCCTTAGAGCCACAAAACAGTAAAGAAATTTATCCATCATTGACTAACTCATAAATGAAATGATAGCGAGTGTCAATGTGTTTGCTTTTTCTATGAAATACGTTATGTTTAGAAAATTGTATTGCAGAGCTATTATCACAAAAAATATAAGTGGGATGTTTTGTAGTGTGTCCCATATCCTTTAATAGTCTTCTTAGCTAACATGCATGGCAAGCTCCTGTGGTGGCTGCTACATATTCTTCTTTTGCAGAAGACATTCTCACAATGGGTTGTTTCTAAGATGCCTAAGAGATCAGATTTGTACCCAAATGGAAAGCATAACTAGATGTGCTTTTCCTTTCATCAAGACTACCTGCAAAATCACTGTCAGTGTACCCTGTAAGAGTATTGTCTGGTGTATGAGTGTACCAAAGGCCATATCTAAGTGTTCGTGCGACATATCTCAGTATTCTCTTTCCAAATTTTCAATGAGAGTCTTTGGGAGACTCCATAAATATGGAAATAATACTAACATCATACATCAAATAAGGTCTAGTTGCAGTCAAATACATTAAAATTCCTACCATTTGTTTATAGAGTGTATTGTTTACTATTTGTTCATCATCATTCTTGGTTAACTTCATTCCAAGAGCTATGGGAGTTTCTGTGGGTTTACATTTATCCATTCTAAATCTTTGCAAAATATCAGTAGCATACTTATGTTGGCAGATAAAAAGGGCCTTTGTCAATTTGAGTAACTTCCAGGCCAAGGAAGTACTTCATTAGTGCTAGATCAGTATTTTCAAATTCCTTTTTCATGACTAACCTGAAATATTCAAGCATCAAATTACCGGTGTAAATCATGTCATCAACATAAAGACATACCATCAATATTTTATCTTGCTTTATTTTGACATACAGAGTGGGCTCATTGTTGCTTCTGCTGAAACCATTGTTGATGAGGTAGGAATCAATCCTACTGTACCAAGCTCATGGAGCTTGTTTTAGACCATAGAAGGCCTTTTTTAGCTTATACACTTTGTCTTCATGACCTTTGACAGTATAACTAGGTGGCTGGTCTAATAAAATTATTCTTCAAGAATGCCATTAAGAAAGGCATATTTCACATCCAGTTGATACACATGCCATTGATTTTGTGCTGCAATAGCAAGTACAGCTCTGATGGTATCCATCCTTGCTACGTGAGCAAAGGTTTCATCATAATATACACCATACTTTTGTGCATAACCTTTGGCAACCAACCTTGCCTTGTTCTTTTCAAGTTCTCCTTTTTCATTCAATTTGGTCTTATAGACCCATTTGACTCCAATACTGGATTTGTCTGTAGGGATGTCAACAAGATCCCAAGTCTGATTTTTCTCTATTGCATCAATCTCTTTATTCATGGATTTTACCCACTATGCATCCTTCACTGCTTCATTAAAATATGTGGGCTGAAAGGTGAAGAGAGAAGAGTGAAGTTGCTCATCAAGAATTGGAGTTTGTTCATATAAATCTCTCAAGCTTTTGGTTTTTCGGTTTTGTGGTGGACCATCTGCTGATTCTTCTTGCTGCTGTACTTCCAATATTGGAAGTCTAATAGGTAAATATGGCTGATGTGAGCGTTCCTCATGTTGTATGTTTGAAGGATCACTCCAACATTTGTCTTCAATGAACTTTACGTCTCTTCTCACCACAAGCTTTTTGGTGAAAGGATTATATAGCTTGTATGCCTTCTGTTGTTTACTCTAACCAGTGAAAATGCAGTGCTCACTTTTCTTGTATAAATTTCTTCATATTTCATTAGGTATATGCACAAAGGAAATAGAAACAAAGATTATGAGATGTGAGACACTAGTCTTAGTGCCACTCCATGATTCTTCAGGAATCTTGTCTTGAATAGTCATTGTGGGTGATCTGTTAAGCAAGTAGAATGAGCATCCAATAGCTTCAGCCCAATACTCATATGATAGCTTCTTATGTGACAGCATGCTATGGGCCATGTTCATAATGGTCCTGTTCTTTCATTTAGCAACTCCATTCTGTTGTGCAGTGTATCTAGTAGTGAACTATCTCTGGATGCCACGCTGCTTACAAAATTCTGAAAACTCATGTCAATCATATTCACCTCCACCATCTAACCTGAGCATTTTAATGGACTTTCCAGACTCCTTCTCAGTGAGAGCCTTGAACTCTTTAAACTTGGAGATGTTGATGTAATTGTAACTTTGGAATGTATTCATCCATATCTCTTATGTATTGTACCTCGATGTTTATTCCGGGATGTGTCTGTAATGTAAACAAGTCATGTCAAGTCAAGGTGGGTAACCCTCCTATTGTCTAAGGGTTAAAGTCCCCAAATTTGTGGGGCCGTAGGGTTATTATAATATCGTAGAGAAGTCAACCCTAGGTGAGTCATTGTAAGTTGGGGCAACGGTCCCCACCATTGTGTTAAGCATAAACCTCCTTGTTGGTCGAAGGAGGAAAATTCCCCACAAGATGTGGGGCACTAGGGTTATTAGACAATCATAGAGACATCGACTCTAGTAAGTAATTGTTAAGTGAGGCCAACATTTTGGAGTGGGTTTCAAGTGAACGAAAGAACATAAATAGAGAGTGAGACTCTCTATTTATCACACATACACTCACTCATTGGGGTGCATGAGTGAGAGAGAAGACACTAGGATCAGAGAGAGAGAGACTATCGCTGTCAGGAGATCATCTTTATGTTTTCAAGTTTTAATTTGGTGTTGATTCTATCTCCGAGGAAGTTGCGGGGTTTTCTCCTTTATGGTTTCCCCAAGGAAAATTCTTTGTGTCTCTTGTCTCTTGTGTTTTATTGTTGTGCATGTTATTCTCTTAGTTAAAGATCCTAAGATCATAATGCTAGCTTGAATGATAAAAATCTAACATGGTATCATAGCTAACCTGAGAAGAAGATATTGTGCTGCTGCAGAAGCTAAAGATTATTAATTTTTGGGTCTCTCTCCATATTCCATCAACAAAAGTATGCTAGGTTAACTCTCCATTGAAGGGCACATCTTTTTGTCGAAGTGGAATTCGATTCCCAGCATTTTCAGTTTTGGTGCAGGAAATTAGCGCTTCTTACAAAAGAAGAATTTTTGAGTGAGCCCGACATAGGATTTCTCTCCTCATCAAAATCGAATTTTAGAGACCTGGATCAATATTTTTGGTTGGGTGAAACTCCGGGAAAGTCAAACCCTAGTTTGACCCTGAGCTGGAAAAACCCTAAAATACTAAAAATTATAAGTTTTGGTACATTCGCTATAGATCTGGATTGGAAACGGTTCAGGAGCTTAAACTTTCAGAGAAAGAGTCTAAAATCCTGATTTACACTGTATCCAAAATTCAGCCTCGGATTCACTATATTCTGGGAGATATGATCCCTCCAAGTTAGGGTTCCAGCCTCTTCCAGAATTCATCCTTGAGTAGGACACCTGAGGAGAATTTATATATATTGGGATACAAAGGTTCAAATGAAATTCCTGAAGATGTTCTAGAAATGGCACAGAATTTCATTTTGATGATCTAATTTTCAGACCTAGAATATGAAACAGGGACATATGGAAGTCCATACAACTTCATTGTTCTGAACAGTCCTGTAACAGGGCACCTTCGGGAAATGATCATAAGTCCAATTTGGTGAAACCAATTCTGATGAAAACTGTGTTTTTGGAATAGGGACATGTGAGGTTACTTCAGTGCTAATTTTGTAGACATAGAGGAGTAGTAATTTTGTAGATATCATAGAAACAGTAATAGACATTTCTGCAAAAGAAATTGGAATACTAGGGCTTCCTGTTCCAGGAGCTTCCCTCCATTGTTTTTAGAAAAGGAGTACATTGGACAGACCAAATTGAAGAGATATATCTTTCTATCCAATAAAAAGTAGAATATTTCAAGTTTTGAGAATTAGGGTTTCTCTGACAAACCCTAGATCAGCCAACTTCGGAACCAGAACAGACACCTCAAATTGGTAAGATCTAATATTTTGCTATTTTCATTTGAAGTTCTCATTTCAAAGTGATATATCACATCAAATTGATGATAAGCTTGTTCAAGTTGACAACTTCCAATCATGGAAGTATATGATCTCTCTAAAGAAAATGAATTGGACACCTACATGAGTAGAGAGGTTCCAGTTCTAGAGGGAGATGAGGCGCAAAGCCTTACACAAGAAGAACTTGGTCAAGGCCAAGAAGATCATTGTTGATTCAATCATGGATCAACTTGTACCACAAGTGTCTTCCCTAAATACATCGGAGATGTTTGATTCCTTGACCAAGATATTTGAAGGGAATAACATAAATCAGAATATCACCATAAGAAACCAGTTGAAGAATGTGAAGATCAAGAATGCAGAGACCATACAGTCATACTTTACGAGGGTCTCTCAAATCAAAGAACAACTTGAAGCGGTAGAAGAAGAAGTGGAGAATGAAGAAGTGGTGATAGACACCTTGAATGGCCTCCCAGGATCATGGGATTCATTCATTTGAGGAATGTGTGCCAGAAGGAAGTGATTACTTTCAGTAGACTCTAGGAATAAGAAGAAGCTCGACTCATAATAACAAAAGAGAAGATAGGAGTAGCTAAAGATCATGCTCTCACCATCTAAAGAATATCCCTCAACCAATGAGGAATATGAATATCTCAACTCTTGAAGAACCTCTAATCCATCTTATCATTTGGATAAGAAGCAATGCTATTATGAATGTAGAAGACGATGAAGCTGAAGGCTCAAGAAGGAGTCTACCCACGAAACAAATAAAGATACGCATTCAATTGTCATTTCATGATATTGTTTTTGTTATGCATTTGTTTATATTCAATTAATGTATTATGCATGAGAGAATGTTTTCATTAATGACAGTATACTACTAATATGCATGAGATGGGTAAGTAGCTCATGGTGCTATACAACTCTCCATTGCTACTTATATAGAATAGAAAGCATGTAGAAAAGTTTCTGTGAGATATGGATGAATGTTGTATTGGATAAAGTAGTTGCATGATCATCTATTTATGCATAAGAATTTGCCATTGTGAATATTCCTTATGAAATGTTTCTAACCATACAAATGCATTTGACTTGTAGGAAATATTGCGTACATAATCTCCCACAAGCAAAGAAGGATGAGACTTGTTCCAAAGAATAAGTGACGAAAAATAAAAAATAATATGTTGAATGCAGCAACATCATTGATGCAGAACCTTCCAAGAAGAAAGGGAAGAACAGTTCAAGAAGAATGATGTCTAGGATGCAGTATCGATACATGAAGGGAAGTTCGTAGTTCCATCATGTAATAGATGGAAACATCTTGGGATACAAGGCAAGATTCATAGCATGAGGCTTCTCACAAAAAGAAGGCATAGACTATGAAGAGACATTTGCAGCCAGTGGGAGTTGAGACACATAACAGGTAGAATCCTATGTACAAATGAAAAAAGACATTGTACGAGCTCAGAAGACAACCAAGGGATAACACATACAGGAGGAGCTTGATGAAGATATTAACCTTTTCTACAAGGTTGAAGATGAAAGCCTATAGAGGATGACAAGCTCACAAATGGGTGTAAGAAGAACTTTTGAAAAGGTTCAATATAGAGGATCTTGGTATCTAGTGATCCTAGATGGATACATAGAAGATTAGTAGCATAGGAAGCTACTTGTCACTACGGTGCATAGAGTACGAAAGACAGAGAGAGTATGATGCTCCGCTTCAGAGGGAGTGGCTGCAGAAGATCCTGAGGATCGACATGGTACAAAAGGATGGATAGCTTACTGATGACTCTAGGATTTATTGAGAGTAAAGAATATTTCAACCTTTGCTTCAAGGTTGAAGCCGGAAGACTAGTGATACTCCTGTTATGTGTTGATGCACTATTTTTATAGGCATGGAGGTGTGGCAGAATGCAGATGGAAACTTCCCTGGATAATGGAAGTATGCAGTAGAGATCTCGAGAGGTTTGAGATGATGGAATACAAGGCCATGACCACACCTATGGCATCGAACATGGAGCTATTGAGTGATGCTTCATCAGAGACAGTTGATGCTATGATGTATCATCATATTATTCGGTTCTTGATGTATCTGATGAATACAAGACCAGATATTTGCTTTTCTATGAACACATTGAGACATGTTCATTTGATAGTTGCAAAGCATGTAGTGAGGTACCTTAAGGTTAGAATTGATTATGGGCTCAAGTATGAGGTGAATTAGAAGATTAACCTATAGGGTTATGTTGATTCAAATTGGGTAGGCAGTGCCATCAATAGGAAGAGCACTTTAGGGTGTTGCTTCAGTAGGGGATCAGGTGTGATCTCTTGGTTTAGCAGGAAGCAAACCTATGTGGCACTGAGTACAGTTGAAGCAGAGTATGTCGCAACTTGTTCAGCTATTTGTGAGGTAGTATGGCTAAGGAAGCTACTATCTAATTTATTTGATCTCCAGATGGATGCTACTTGTATACATTGTGACAACCAGAGTTGCATGAAGTTGTTAGAGAATCCAGTGTTCCATGACAAGTCTAAGCATATCATGATAAAGTATCACTATATTAGGGATATGGTGAAGAGGGGAGCAGTGAAGCTCTAGTATGTTGCGATGGACGAACAGATAGCTGATGTGTTGACGAAGCCATTGGCTAGGGTGAAGTTTGAGTACTTCAGGGAGAAGCTTGGTGTTCTCCAGATTGAGGTTCCCTCCAAAGGGAAGTGATGAGTCCATGAGCCATTCTGACATGGTGAGAGGATTAAGTTCCTTCCATGGTCAGATGTAAGGGCTGAGCCATTCTATCATAGTGAGAGGATTGGTTCCTTCCATGTCAGATATGAGTGTTGAGCCATTTTGATATGACTGTAGGATTGGTTCCTACATGATCAGATATAAGGGCTATTGCCATTCTTGGAATGGAGGCTCCTGGTCAGTTACCAGGAATACTTGTTCTAGGACCGAGGGTCTTTCTGGAAACATTGTAAGATTTAGTATTACATGATCATATGTGAGTGCATGGCCATTCTGATGTGATTGAGCGATTGGTTCCCACTTGATTAGATATAAGGGCTGATGCCATTCTCTGGGAGAATGGAGGAACCTGGTCAGTTACCAGGTAGATCAGTCTGGGACTGGGGGCCATTTGGATGTGACTGTAGGATTGGTTCCTACAAGATCCAATGCAAGTGCATGCCATTATAATGAGTAGGTTAGATGTAAGTGCCGGGCCATTCTAATGAGAAGGTTATATGTAAGGGATGGGCCATTCTAACATGGGTGAGGGGATTAGGTTCCTCTCATGGTCAGATGTGAGTGTTGGGCATGTATTTTTTATGAGTCAAGGTCGGATGTAAGTGCTAGATGAGCCATTCTGACTTAGGGTCAGATATAAGTGTTGAGAAAGACCTGCATGGAGGCTAGGCCTACACCCAACATGAAAAAGGGCAGGCTCTGTAGAACTTCCTGTGACAAGAAGAATCATGAGATAGCACCCATGGTACTGATCTAGATTGAGTGAGGATCTAGATCCAGTGATGATGATTCAGCAATGATGATCTAGATCGAGTGATGATCCAGATCCAATGATGATGTCCAGTGATGATCTACATTGAGTGATGATCTAGATCCGGTAATGATGTCCAGTGATGATCTAGATCGAGTGATGATCTAGATTAAGTGATGATCTAGATCCAGTGATGATGATCTAGATCCACTGATGATCTAGTTTCAGTGATGATGATCCAGATCGAGTGATGATCCAAATCCAGTGATGATGATCCAGATTGAGTGATGATCTAGATATAGTGATGATGATCCATATCGAGTGATGATCTAGATCCAGTGATGATGATCCAGATTAAGTGATGATCTAGATCCAGTGATGATGATTCAGATCGAGTGATGATCTAGATCTAGATCAAGATGACTTGAAGATGAAGATGACAAAGAACTCAATGATGATCCAGATGATATAGAGAAGAAGACTTGTGCTGATAAATTGTGTCGAGATAATACCTTCCTAGTTAAGAGGGAATGTTGATGTAATTGTAACTTCAGAATGTATTCATCCATATATCTTATGTATTGTACCTCGATGTTTATTCCGGGATGTGTCTGTAATGTAAACAAGTCATTTCAAGTCAAGGTGGGTAACCCTCCTATTGTCTAAGGGTTAAAGTCCCCACAGTTGTGGGGCCCTAGGGTTAATAGAATATCCTAGAGAAGTCACCCCTCGGTGAGTCATTGTAAGTTGAGGCAATAGTCCCCACCATTATGTTAAGGATACACCTCCTTATTGGTCAGAGGAGGCAAAGTCCCCACAAGTTGTTGGGCACTAGGGTTATTAGACACTCCTAGAGATGTTGGCTCTAGTAAGTAATTGTTAAGTGAGGCCGACATGTTGGAGTGGGCTTTAAGTGAACAGAAGAATATAAATAGAGAGTGAGCCTCTCTATTTATCACACACACACTCACTCATAGGGGCACATGAGTGAGAGAGAAGACACTGGGATCAAAGAGAGAGACTACTGCTGTCGGGAGATCATCTTTATGTTTTCGAGTTTTACTTTTGGTGTGAATTCTATCTCTGAGGAAGTTGCGGGGTTTTCCCTTTTTATGGTTTCCCTGAGGAAAATTCTTTGTGTCTCTTGTCTCTTGTGTTTTATTGTTGTGCATGTTATTCTCTCAATTAAATATCCTAATATCATAATGTTAGATTGAATAATAAAAATCTAACAAGAGAAGGTCTCTAATTTGTTCCTGAGAAAATAAATCCATGTTTTCCTGCTAAAATCATAAATAAAGGTCAGAAAATAGAAATTGCCTCCTATGGATTGGGTTTGCATGGGTTCATAGATCAGGCCTGTATGAACTAATCCAAGATGCTCTTTGGCTCGAGATGTGGAAGTGGGGAAACTGTCCCTATGATGTTTACCATTGATACAATCCTCACAGGTGCTCGATTGTTCTTGATGAATGAATCTAGAGTTCCATAACAAGGATTCGTCTTGACTAGAAACTGTATGAGCTACAGGATGTGGAAGGTTGGCACTCCTAAGACTAAGAGGAAAGATTCTATTCTTGGTCATTTCAACTTTGGCTATGAGTCTCTTACTGGGAGGTTTATCATAGATAGCACAGTATGTATCATGAAACCTAACATCATACTTATTCTGAAGTAATTGACCTATACAGATCAAATGAGGTACATAAAACACCTCATGAATGGACATCTTTTCATTTTTCTTAGTAAGTACAGGAATAGTACCTTTTCCTTTTGCTGGAACTAGAAAGTCATCTCCTATCTTGATATTCGTGACAATAGGGGAATCTAGACTAGAGAATAGTGACTTGTTACCTGTCATGTGATTGCTACAACTGCTATCTAGTAGCCATAGATCTGAGCTGCAGTGTTCTTCAGTTGCTTGATAAGACAGAAACATGACCTCTGGTGAGCCTTCTTATTCTTTGGAGACATTGGCACTATTATTGTTCTGGTCAGATTGCTTCTTTCTGTATTCTTGTTCATAATGCCCATACTTCTTGTAGTAGTTGCACTGAACATTGGACTTATTGGTCCATCTCTTGCCTCTCCTCGTTTGACCTTGAGAGTTGTGAGATTGTTCTGAATGCTTTGAGTGTTCATTACTATGACTCGTTCTGTCTTTTGTACCTTGAGACTGTCAGCCTCTTCTTCCTCTACCTCGTCCTCCTATGCCTTGACCTCTATTGAGGGAAGGTTGGGTGCTGAATGCATTGGTCAATGATTCTTCTTCTTTAGTGAATCGTGCTTCATGAGATAGAGGAGATCCAATAAGCTCTTCTAGGGTGAACTTAGACATATATTTTGCTTCTTCTATGGCAGTCACTACCATAGCAAACTTCTTGGTGAGACACCGAAGAATATTTTGAACAACGACCTTTTGTTCTAGCGGTTCACCATAGGTTTGGAATTGGGTCACAATACCAAAAACCTTAGTCATGAAATGATCCACAGTTTATGAATCTTTCATCTTCAAACTTTCGAATTGAAGGCGTAGGGTTTGCAGTTTTACCGTTTTAACACGATCAGTTCCCTTGTAAGCTGATGTAGGCAGATTCCAAGCTTGATATGCACTGGTAGAACCTGAGATCCATGGGAAAATGGACTCCTCAATGCAACTTTGGATCATCCATGTGATTGTGAGATCTTGGTCTCGGCGAGCTTTGAGAGAATTTTTCTAGGCATTATTCATTGTAGCCAGAGCAACCACTTCAGGTTCTTTGAACTTGGTTTCCACCATATCCCAACATTTGTTTAGCTTCAGAAATGTCTTCATTTTTATAGACCAAAATTCATAGTTAGCTCTGGTTAGAACAGGTTCTGACATCATCTTCAATGAGCTCAAACTAGCCATATGATATGACTAAAAATAATATTTGTCCTTGTTTTTCTCCCCCATTTTTTTTTATTTAATAAAAAAATCAGCACTGCTCCTAGTGCAATGGCAATGGGTGGTGGAGGGGCGCAATTCCAGAAATCAATCTAAGGAGAGTGTATTCACAGCTTATGCCAAATATCAGCAAATCAGTGGCACCTCTTTTCTCCTCTTCACAAGAGGAGGTGGCACCGCTCTTTCAGTGTGGAAAAGAAGCGGTGGCATGAATATTTTTTTTATCTAAATAGATTCGATGGGGTGCTTCCTTCACCAATGCACAACATGTAAGGAAGCAGGTGCTTTTCTACCTTTTTTATTTTTTTTATATTCCATTCCACATGGCCTCAACATGAAGTTCCTCCATGGAATGATGTGGGTTCAAATCCCACAGCTCTTCTCCCACAACCAACAAATCCTCTTTCTCTGAAATCAATAGATCAACTATGGAAAAGGCGTCTATTCCACACACACATTGGTGTCCAAGTTTTTATGGGCAGGGCTCTGCCTCTTCTATCTCCATGCAGATCTAGAGATGAGCCTGCAATGGAGATCCATCCAGGAGATTCGTGAGAGATCTGGTGAGCCTGGAATGGAGATCCATGGGAGATCCCAATGATTCTTCCACATTTTTTTATTATTGTTTCCTCTGTTGAATGCAGATCTGGAGAGCTGCGCCCACCAGTAGAGAAGAAGTCCTCCATGTTTTTTTTATTGTTTCCTCCATTGAAGGTAGATCTGGAGAGAGCAGATCTGGTGAGCCTCCAATGCTATGAAATAGACAAAGAGGTCACCAATTGGGATTAAGGTGAGATATGGAAAGTAAAAAACAATATCCTCTACATTTTTTTAGGGTTAGGGGAAAAAATTTTAAAAATAAAAAAATAAAAAACAAAAATAAGATGTTGACAATAAAAAAATAGAGTGCCCTAGCTTCATAGGAAAGCTGCTTCCAAATGGCTTATGAGTGAGAGTTCTTTCCACTTTGTGAAAAGGATTACCCCAACAATGGACAGATCAGGCCATAAGCTCTAATACCATGTGAAAGAATAGAATGAAGCCGGAGAAGCACAATGGGAAAATTAGATGCCTTCTCATTATTAAGAAGTATTTAAGTAGGAAATACAAATGACAATAGCATGAATGACCTAACTCTCTAGTGACCTAACTCACTAACTAACTATGGGTGAGATTACACTCTTCAACATATATCAATAGTGAATAAAGTAATTTTTTTGAAGGCTATGACAGGACTAAATAATAACATGGGTGAAATAAGAAACAACATAAAACATAAGGATAGATCAAATCTTGATAAAATACCTTGAGAGGATATATTGACATAAGTATAGATCATACCTTGACCATAAATGGGGTTGAGGGTTTTATCCTTTACAAGTTTATAACTTTGGAAGTTCTTTCATTAAAAGTACAATTTTTTTGGAGATCGGTGGGGTCTAGAAAACAAATTTCCTATTTCATTTTCCATATTGATCCATTTGTAAGCTCAAGATCCGTTTCCTTCTCTTGTGGATCTGATTCCATGGAAAATATACAGATTATACACACAAGGGTGTAGGATCTAGTAACCCAGTAGAATATACATTTATCTTTTCATGTTTGAAAACATAATGGAATTACATTGAACCTTCAATGAAACAAAATCATCAAATTTTAAAATGAAGTAGGACTTTGCAATGATTTAGATTGTTATTTAAAAAGTGACTTTTTTTTATCTTTATAGTTGACTTAAGAAAAGAGAATTAATTAAATAAACATAAATGATTTGGAAGAAAAAATATTTGGCCCTAAATATTCCTCAGAATTTGAAGGCAATCGTAGAAGAAAAGGTCCTCGGAACTCAATGGAATACATTTTAAAATGGAATCAAAATATGTTTGCTAAGATATTGATTTTGAAAAGCATGTAATATAGAAAGAATCTTCTCCTGGTTCCTCTGTAGCTAACTTAAATATCATATAATGAGAAGCACAGTGCAACAAATGAAACTTTCCATAGTTACTAGTTTAAAATGATAACTCTGGTCAGGACAACAAATACAAATTTGTTAAGAAGAAGCAAACAAAAAAAATGTTTCCCAAGACACCAAATGCAGATTTGTTAAGAAAAAATCGAGGACACAAAATGTACAATATAAAAACTACATATTCAAAAGGATGTGCCAAACACAATAAAATAAAGTATTTGACCAATGGAACATTTAGAAGAAGACTCCAACAGATTTTAGGAAACAAAAGAAAAACATTTATAAAAGAGTATGCCATATCAACAAATCAAGATGAAGACCAAGAAAAACCAATAGCAAATGAATGTGAAGAAAATTAAGCATTTGGATATTATAATAGTTTATTTGAAAATATATCATTGATATAATAAAAATTCATGGAGAAACTAAGTCACCAGCCTGGGTGGATATGGGTGGAGGTGTAGGTGTGGGTATAAATATGTACTATGGGTGCACCTGTTTTGAAATCTTGGTGTGAAGGAGCATGTTGGGTGTATTGTAAATATATAGCCATAGTGCATGAATGTGGGTGCAAGTCTCCCAGGTAATGCATCCAATGGATACTTAATATATTCAACATCGAAGGCATCCTGGAGAAGGCTATTACAAAGGCACTAAATACAGTATCCTGCTACATCTATCCAATGACAATTTTTTGTGAAAATTTATGTGGCCAACAAGTAATAGAAAGAATCCTACTATGCCTATCCAATGATATATTTTTGTGAAATATTCTATGGCCAACAAGTAATAGAAATAATTTGACATCATAATCAGATTAAGGGTTATAAGCTATGATGTTCAGTTGATGGTAAGAGAAGGCATCTCTAACAATGATTTCTAGTCAAATCATCACAATAAAGGATGTGATTAACATACCTATATAGGGTATACATAGGGTAATAAAGAACTCTGAACAACATTAGCATAAATGCATGGTTTAACCTTACCTTTCCAAAAACCTTGGTAAAGCTCAGAGAAGTGTGTATTGTTGGTATTTTCATTTTGTAATGATGTATACAATTTTTACACAATAATTGAAGAAAATATGACATCCACAACAAATTACAAACATGTATCTAAAACATGAACATCAAATCTATATTGCAAAAATTTATATTGTTATTATTATACATGCAGACACGTACACACATCTATCTTTTTCTATGTGTATCTGTGCATGCAATGCTTGTGACATCAGGAAAGGAAAGATGATAAAACCAATGCCGATATTATCCATAAATCCAAGATTGGTTTTTTTCACCAGGTATGGATAAAATAAAACTCAGGGGTGGCATAGTCAATCCAAGGTCTAATTATTGAAAGGAATTAGCACCATCTAAAGGAATTGAACATATTCAGTGTTGCCGCTAGAATTTAGAATAAAACATATCCAAATATCTGAGAATATGAGAGGATATCTCTCACAATATTAAAAATAAATTAAGTGAAGGGATACTAATAGAATTTTTCAAAAGACAACAATGGTAGTTTGCATTATATAGTATACACAGAAGTTAACAGAGCTAAGAGACACAAAACATGAGACAATTGAGTCAGAAAGGTCTTGACCGACAAGATTCACCATAAGCTCTTTCTATTACATGGAAATTATCAATGTAAAACAACAGATCAAAGAAAACTCAAATTTACCTATGCCACGAAGATGAGGTAGAATGACCACACTAGAGAACATGCAATTCAATAAACAAGGAAGACAATTCTTTACAGTAATCCATAGGCATCTATGTAAGGCATCCAACAACAATACTTAATTCCTTTAGCATATCCTCTTGTTGTTTTGTTTCTCCTTGGATAATCCTTTCATCAAGAGCTTCATTTCCCATCCCCATCTCTTTAAAATTCCATAGCCAATGTCCAATACCACACACCACAGAGCTTCATCAAAAAGCAATCTGTGAGTCCTTTTACTAGTTAGTGAAACAATCAAAACTACCAAAAAGTTGAACCTACTAGAAACTGTGCAATTGAGTAAGCATGGAAACCAATTCTCCACTAGATGTGTGTTCAACATGTATCTATGAAACACACCCTACAACAATCCTCACTACCATGATAATCTCCTCTTCTCATTCTCCCTCCCCGTCAATAATCCATTTATCAAGAGCTTCAAAGGATTTCAAATTTCTCTTTAAACATCACTTCTTAAGACTAGCTTCCATTTTATCCTCTTTCCATGTATGTTGAACCAGTTATAGCCTCTACTTCCTTCCAAATTTGAGAATCAAAGCATCATTGTCTGAACAAATGTGGGACAATCTCCTTAGCATTTTTGCACAGTATACAAAACCCTAGACTGACTCTATTGCATCCATACAAAAAATCCCAAGTAGGAACCTTATTTAAAATAGCCAACCAAAGATCCTACAAGGGATTCAACTGTTCTCATATAACATGGTTATTACATTACATGAATACAAGTGACATTATCAGTGTTTTTCTCCCTTCTAAAGCACTGAAGAATCAGAACAAACTATGCAATGTTGCCAATATTTGTCCAAAGTTTTAGCGCACATCAAGTAGTTTAAGCTACCTTTGGTGTTTCCATTCTCAAGTGATACCAACACTCAAATTATTTCACTTTATGTTATCATGTGGCATTGCATTTGTAGATCTGCTTTGCTTTCTCTTTGCAAAGTGAGCTTTGTCAATCAACCAAGAATGTTCAATAGGAGGATGTCCTTGCATATCCCCATGGCCTTGGATTGGCACCAAGAATAGGGAGTGTTGCACATATTCACACATAAACACACCACACTTTAAAGAAAAACAATGCATAAAGGTTAGTTGACAAAGAGTTCAAAACATAACATTTTCCAAAACTTGCAGATATCCAATTGGATAATTGTCACTATAGACAATATTGGCATGTAAAGGAAGATGGGTATGCAAAATTTGATTACACCAATATGAGAGTTTCATAAAACCTACCTCAAATAGTAATAAATGTTTGATGCCCTTTCATTTCCCCATGTCCTTGGATTGGCACCACAAAAAAGGAGTGTTGCGCCTCTGCACACATCAACACATCACATGTTAAAGAATTACGAAGCTTAAAGAAAGGGTAATTGACATAAAGTTCAAAAGATGGAAAAAAAAATATTAACCTAGTATTGCAAACAAATTATTGTGTTGGAAATGGTGTTAAAAGCATAACATTTTTCAAACCTTGCAGATTGCTAATTGGAGAATTGTGAAGAAGGTGGGCATGTTGCATCTCCTTATTGCTTTGAGTTGACGCCAGGGGAGTGGATTGTTGAACCTCTACAAACATGAACACAACAAACATAGATGAAACATATGTTATTTCAAATAATTTTCTTTCAAAATATATGAAACACTGAAATGTACCTAGCATGGTAATAAATTTTGGATGCCCTTGCATTTCCCCATGGCCTTGGATTGGCACCATGAAAAATGAGTGTTGCTCCTTTGCACACATCAACACATCACATGTTTAATAATGGTGATGCTTAAATAAAGGGTAATTGACATAGAGTTCAAAAATATGGAAAAAAATAGTAACACTACAACAAAACCCCATGATTAGCGTCTCTTTTAGCTTCCTTTTTAGCATCCACTATAACTTTTATTGTATTTTTCATCATTTTTTTGACAAAGTGGATGCTTTTCCATGGGATGGCGCTTTTAATGGATTTATTTGTGTCCCTTTTTTAAATTTGGCGCTATTTTGGACGCTACTTAGCATCTCAATTAGGGTCCCAATTAGTGCCCCAATTAGCATCCCAATTAGCATCCCATTTAACATCCCAATTAGTGTCCCTTTTTAAAAGTTGGCGCTATTTTAGATGCTAATTAGCATCCCAATTAGCATCCATTTTTAAAATTTGGTGCTATTTTGGATGCTAATTAGCATCCAAATTAATGTCCCAAATAGCATACCAATTAGCATCCCATTTAGAATCCCAATTAGCGTCACAATTCGCATCCCAATTAGCATCTCAATTATCGTCCCTTTTTAAAAGTTGGCGCTATTTTAGATGATAATTAGAATCCCACTTAACATCCCAATTAGCGCCCCAATTAATATAACAATTATCATCCCAATTGGCATCCTAATTAATGTCCCAATTAGCGTCCACAAAAGCATTCCATATAATGCCAAGAATAGCCTCCGAAAAAATGTCATGAATAGCATAGCACCATATATTAATCCAGGGTTAGCGACAAGAATTGCGCCAAGAATTTTGATAGTAAAAACATTCAACATAGCACTAAGTATAGAGATAGGAATTGTGCCTAGAAAACATCCAACATAGAGGCGAGTATAGATCCGGGTATAGCACCTGGAATAATGCCAGAAATTTTGAAAGAAACCGTGCTAGAAATTGCACTAGGTTTAGAGCTAGGAATTGTGTTCGGAAAACATCCGACATAATGTCAAATATATCAATGTCAATGTCAATTCTCATGATTCATGTGATAGTACTTTTGTATCTTGATTATCATAGTGGCACCTAAATGATCATAATCATGGCACTTTTAATAATCCTAATGAGGGGTAATTTACCTTAATGTCACCTAAATTGCGCTAATGGCATTTGAGTGTCCCCAACAACATTTGATAGACCCTAATGGCATATGGTTGGCACTAAAAACATGACGATGATGCATTACGATAATTATGGTGAAGCATATGGATATGATTCGATAAGTATAAGACTATATCATCCATTCTTGTGAGTTAGTATGGCTCCTTGCTCATTATTATCGCAATTATATTGATGATGACTATGTTTTTTACAATGATGTTGATCTATTGTATGATGACGATGACGATGTGGATGTGGATGTCAACGATGATTATGCATGTGGTATCACTTTTGGATCCTAATTGATTCTAATGGCACCAAAATGTCTGTAATAACATCTAAAAAACTCTATTATCATCAAAATGATTGTAACAACATATAATTGAGCTTAACAATTACATGACATGAATCCTAATGTCGATTAGTGATTAAGAACACTAATGGCATATGCATGACCACAATGACAATGATGACGATGATTTTGTTGATGATGTACTTAATGCCGACGATGATGATGATAATGAGGATGATGATCAATATTATGTTGATGTACCATATGGTATAATGATGATGATGATGACAACGTCGATGTCCACAATGATGATACATGCCATAATACTTCTGGATACTGCAAAACTTGAGATATTGTAGTCAATAACAAGTAATATAGGTTGTGAGTTGTTGACCATAAAAACATTGTTAGTCATTGGGTTTTACATTAACTTATTTGGCCATTGGGTTTAGTATTTCCCCCACCCCCCCTACACCCCCCTTGCAGAAAGGTAGTACAATACCACCTATCATGGTGCTACCAAAATGTCACCCTACAAGGTTGTTTTGGACAACCCCCCCATCCATACCCTCATTTTTACCAAGAACATCCAAGGCACAAGAAGTGGATATCAATCTTAACACAAAATCTAACTGTCTTTGTATTCTTAAGGACATTTTGGTCTTTGTTTAAAATGGAATAAAGAAACAATCATTTCAATAATGCCCATAGTGTTACTTTGAAGAAGTGGATCAAATGTTTTTACATCTTTGGCCTTATAAGGAAGCATCTCTCAAGGAAAAAAACAGTTAGTTGCTCAAGTTTTATGGCATTGGTGGATTTTTTGTTAAAGATTCAGAATAATTGGTTCAATTTTTGACGATTCTTTTGAGGATGTAAAATTTATATTAAAGTTTAAAGTAGTTTCATTGTTATGTGAAATTCCCTTGAATTGACATATTTGAGTATGATTTTGCATTTTACCTACTGTGTAGCCAAGTGACGGATTTTGATAAACTTTATCAAATATATTTATTGTGCGTTATAGCAAAGCTCAGGTCACTGGATGTTGGAGTGTCTTTGACTGTAGAGGAAACCCCAACATATCCACATTCTGAGGATAAAAATCCATCGGTGAATTGTAAAATAGTATGTGGTCATCGAAAGGGCGGTGGAGATGTTGGGACTCCCACCGATGTTTTCATTACAAGAAGTGCCAGGAGAAGCACGAGACTCAATACTAGGGTAAATCATGTACCATTTTCTCCAGGTAGTAACCCTGAGAAAGAGTGGCCTTCAACTGCAGTAGTAAACTAAGGCGGTGATGGAACCATGGTAGATTAACCAAATTCTTCTATCAAGAAGAATAGAGGGGGAATTTCAAAGAGAGGCATGGGCAAAGGTAATGGAAGAAACAGAGGTCAAGGAAAAATAAAGGGTAAGAATAATTTCCTTACACTTAGAGAGGCATATTATTATGATGTTTATGTATTTATTTTCCTTTAACCTCTTTCGAAACATACCCAGTCTACAAGGTTCTTCTCTCATAATCATAATTGAATTGGTTGTTAGTGTGGGATACAAAGTTTTGGTTTTCTTTATTCATATTAACAATAAATACACAAGGGCAATGGAGTGGGTTACAGAGAAAATGAATTCACATTAATATCCATATTCCAAATATGTTCGAAAATTTAATTGGGTGGATAAGCACATATGGATAAGAACAACATGGAAATAGTTGATATTTAAATTAAATTACCTATTTCATAGTCGTCATCATCATCATCATCATCATCATCATCATCATCATAATTATCATCAATATCACCATCAACATCATCATTAGCATCATCACCATCATCATCCCATCATCATCATCATCATCATCATCATTGCCATCATCATCATCATCATCATCATCATCGACATCATCATTAGTGTTAGGTATAACTCCCGGTTGATTGTTTATTACTTTGCCAAAAGCTATTATTTATACATTAGATGTGGCGGTTGAAAATAGACTTTTCACCTTCCTATATATTCATATTCCTATCTATTCATATTCCTATCTATTTACAATAATCCCGACAGATTATTCTAACAATCCCCCTCTTAATCCGAAGGGATGTTCGTAAGTCCGAGCATGTTTCTGAATTTTTCAAACTTTTCTCGTCCAAGCGCTTTGGTGAAGATGTCTGCAACTTGATCATTCGTGGAACAATGTCGAAGATGGACTGTTTTGGCCTCTACATGATGTCGAATCAAATGATACTTTGTGTTGATGTGTTTGGTTCGATCATGGAATCTAGGATTCTTAGCCAGCTTGATTGCAGAAGTATTGTCGACCAACAATGGAGTGGAATTCTCTTGTTTTTCCTGCAAATCTTGAAGTATCTTCCTGAGCCATACTATTTCTTTCGTTGCTTCAGCTACAGCCACATATTCTGCTTCTATTGTTGAATCTGCTGGAACTGACTGTTTGCGAGATCTCCATGAAACAGCTGCTGATCCAAGACTCATAGTGTATCCAGAAGTAGATACTCCTGTCTCCTTATCGCCATCAAAGTCTGAGTCTGAGTACCCAATAAGTTTGAATTCATCCACTTTAGAGTACTTGAGTCCAACATCTTGAGTCCCCTTCAAGTATCTTAGAACCCTCTTTGCAGCTGACCAGTGTCCTTCGCAAGGTTTATGCATGAACCTTGAAAGTATGCCAACAACATAAGAAATATCTGGTCTAGTTGTTGTAAGGTAGATAAGACTTCCAACAAGTTGTCTATACTTGGTCGCATCTTCAAATTCTTTTCCTTCACTTGATGTGAGCTTCATTTTCGGTTCCATTGGAGTAGATATAGGATTGCAATCTGTCATGGGAAATTTGTTTAGTAGTTCTCCAACATATTTTTTCTGAGATAGGAATATGTACTTAGGATGTTGAGT